>JAVQJF010041793.1:0-21046 GCA_036023855.1 Gadopsis marmoratus
GAAATCCCGGGTTTTTTTTTGGGGGGGGGGCGGGGGGGGGGTTTGTTGTCTCCAATGCGCGCGGGGCCACCGACATGGAACTGAAGAAATCTATGTCGGACACCGAGCGCGCGCTCAGGAGCTACGGCGCCGTGTCGGAGACGGCGTGGACATCGGACAAAGGTGAGCGACACCGCGGTGCTGTTACACAGGCAGGTTCTCCCGCTCGGCGTAATGTCCGACTCTGCGAAAGGCATCTTTGAAATGGGCAACGCGTGACTCGCCACAAAGGTTTGGGATGTAGCCGATCGGCGGCTAAGAGGCCTTTTAATTCCCCCGCCTGCACACTGTGGGCACTGCGCGGTCTGTGGGTGAATTTGGCCCAAAGAACACAGCAGGCAACGCGCATTTTGATTCCGCCTGAGCGGCTGCAGAAGCAGCTGTGAGTCAACACCCGGTCCTCTGCTCTGATCACTGGGCTGCACGCAAGGATGTTAGGAGTTCGTGGCAAAAGCAGTGACAGCTGACCGTTCGGAAAGTAAAGTAGCCTCACTTTTAGTGTTTCTTCTTTTGGGGGAGGGGGGTCACTTTAAATTGTCCAGCAGGTAGGTGACCGCTAAGGTACCAGTTTCTGCACAATGATGACACTTTCTGTTGACACAATTACAGCAACACCCCAGATTACAGCCTCAAGAATCACCGCAAAGCTGAACAAACACCTCTCCAACACAGTTTCTGCTAAACCTGGACATCTTAAGCTGCAGTGCTACTGATGTTCCTGTTATTTTGTCCTGCATCTGTTTAATTTGCCCTATTTAGGGGCGGCAACTAACAGTTATTGTCTCAGGTAGTCAGTTGACCATTTGGTCTGTAAAACATGAGAAAATACTAAAATCAAGCCTGTTACAATATCCTAGAGCCCAGTGTGACGTCTTTACATTTCACCCCCAAAACGCAAAGATATTCAATTTACAGTGATCTTAAATAGAGAAAAGCAGCAAATTCTCACTTGAAGAAGCTGGAATCAGAGAATGTTTTGCATTTTGCTTGACGCATGGCAAAGACTCATTTTCTGTCAATTGACTTATCGATGAATCCTTTTCAGCTCTAAACAAAAATACAAACTACAGCCTCAAAACATGAGCATAAAGCTGAAGAAACAGCGTTCTGACATAAATAAGCACAATTTGCTGCAGAGCTGTTGTGTTAGCGGTTTTTATTATTTCATCACGTTGTCAAAAGCCCAAGAGAAAAAGGGCGACTGATGACGCATGTGTTGACGGAAGCAGCAAAGTGATAGCGTCCTATACGTCCCAGTTGCTTCCACCGAGGATAATTCATCACAGGGGGAGCAGGGTGTGAAGAAACTTCCAGATTAAGTCGGAGAAGGAGGGGAAACAAAGGCAGTGGATATTTTTAGACACAGATCCAGCCACTGCTCTCTCCCGCTGTCTGTCTACCACAAGAACACAGACACACACAAATACTGCCTGTGTTGTTCTTGCAGTTCTCTACTTTGTGCCCACCATCTGTTTTGTGTTCGAGATGTGAAGGGGACAGAGGCAGCACCAGTGCATGTACAGTGTGACTGTGGGATGTGTCAGGGGCGTCCGCATTGGATGTCATACAGATGCTGACATTTCCCTGCTGTCGAGACCCACGTGACTGACAGCTGTACCACGCACGAGCCAGGCTCTCCAGGCTCTCCAGGCTGTTTATTCCTCATTAAATCATAATCCTCAAGTACACTGATGAGCCAGTTTGTTCTAATGAAACTGGGCTAATTCAAGCTGATTTATTATGCGTGTGAGGAGACAGATTTCTGTCTGCAGGTGATGTGAGGCGCAGTGTTGCCTGTGTCGGCCTGAACCTTTAGAGTTAACCTGACCCCTGGTGAACACCCTGCTGCCGACGCTGTTCATTCCTTGTAATATTTTCTAATGCTGAGTGTGTTTGAAAATGTGTGAGCAGCTTGCTCAGATATGAGAGGGAGCTCTTAAGACATTATTCAGTGGGTGTGTTGCCACCAGTCGGAACTTAATGCAGCTCGGCCTTTTTATTGATGGTGAGCACATGGCTGTGAGTGAGAGAGAGGAAAACCAAGACAGACATAAAGAAACAAACTTTTCTCCAACTTTAGCTTCTGCAAAATTAAGTTTGCTTTAAGGCGTCAGCGTCTTTTGTCAGCAGACACGCCGGGTGATGATTCAGTATCGGCGAGGCACAAACAAGCGGGGCCCTCCTGTGCAGACGTCTGTCTGCTGTGGTGAGTCAGCTCTGTCCTCAGCAAGCATCCATGAAAAGTACCACAAACGCAGACTGCAGTTTACGCTGCTGCAGGAGGACGAAGAGCCGATCGGTGCTCTAATGTTGCAACCTGCACCATGGATAAATGCCATGCGTCACGTTTAACAGCTCAGGATTAAAGATGCAAATCGTTTGTATCATTTCAGCTTGTGGCCTGCACAGTGTAGTCGTGTTAGGAAGTGAGTGAGTGGATAGATAAGATAGGCTTTAAAAAATGTGAACCTGTCTTATTCTTAAGCAAAAAATGCCCAAAGGTCTCTGGTTGCAGCCTCCCAAATGTAAACATTTGCTGGTTTTGTAGCCATCTGTGAGTATAAAGTGAATACCTTTGGGTTTTGGACTGTTGGTGGGATTAAAAAAGACATTTAAAGACTACTATTTCACTATTTTCGGACATATTACAGACCAAACGATTAATCGATTCAAAGAGAATAAGGACACTGACAGCAGGTATCAGGGCCAGCTGCATGTTTCTGCTGGCATCCAGTCTCACCATGGTGCATTTGCTGACTCTGTGAAATGTTCACGTTCTACACAACAGTGGAAGACATCTGTTAACGATTCAGGCCTGCAGAGATACCAAGTGGTAGTATATCGTTGAATTGTACTATTGTGCTATGCTTTGAGACTATTTATTTTTTATCTTTTCTTTGAAAGGGTTACTCTAGCAATTAAGTATTATGTCTCCATACTGGGGGGACTAAAGAGAGACAGTTAAAAAACAAGGTGGAATCCTGACTTTTAGCCCCTTGCATGGGTCACACCCCAAAAATCCTGGATCTTTAATTTCCCATAATGCAACTTGTATTTACTGCCTGGTAAACGTCCATGTCCTTCAAACTCCGCACACCCAGTTTGTAACACAGGTTTTCTGTTAGAAATGTGAAGCGTGAAGACAAAACTGAGATGATGTCACCGTGACATCCGTTGTATGATGCTGGTAAGGTCAGTCTGCTGCAAGAGCTGCAGCATTTGCAGTGGTCAGTACATAGAGGAGGGCAATTAGTGTTTAGTCAGTGTAGTAAGTGTTAATGGCAGATATGGAGAGTGTGAGGTTAGTGGTCCAGTTCAGGGAGGAATAACCCAATCAGCAAGAAGCCACAGCTGGCCTTTGCTCCATGTCAGTATGAAGGTCTATTTTCTCTTCAGACACTCATCAACAACCTTCTACTTTGGAAAATGATCTCAAAGTGCCTATGTTACATGCAGGAATCCTGCTTTTCTTCATGTCACAAGCATTGTCGCATCACAAGGGATTGAAGCCCTTCATGTGGGAAGCAGCCACTTTAAAAGTCGAATCACCTCCCTCAGTTACGCCCGCTTCTTTGCAAAATCTCATGTTCTTGGCTGAGGTGGCACGTCACGGGGAGACGAGGTGAGAAACGTGTTTGCCAAGACGCTGGCGCTCTGAGAAGGTGTTCATGGATGCATTTGTCACGTGAAATCAAAGTTGAAAACAAATGTATAGTTAACATGTCAGGTTAGACACAGGCGTGCCGCTGCAACCTGTAATTTATAGTAGTAGTATGTGTAGTGGGAATCCTCTGTATTCAGTTTGTCATGCCTGCCTCCCAGGTCATTCAGATGTGTCCATGGCAGAGAGCACCATGGCTCCAGAGGAGATCGAGGTGGAGATGACCCGTATCCAGCGCCTGCGAGAGGTCCTGGTACGCCGGGAGTCAGAGCTGCGCTTCATGTGAGTTGCTGAATTGTCAGTGTGTTTTTGTATGACCAAACGTGACAGAGTGTGACAAAGATTCAATCAACACGGGTTCATAACAGTTCCTACTGCTGTCCTTGAGGGGGTAATGAGGTTGTCTGCGCTGCCGTGACACCGTGGACGCTCCCGTGACGCACTGCAAAGACACTCAAGTGTTGTTTCTTTGTGATACAGGTTGACTGTTCTGCACTGAGACAGGCAGCCCATGTGTCCATCGATTATGCATAAGGCTGGACATGCCAATAGCAGTTGAATGAGTCACCGTGATGATCCCATTGGCTCCTCATCAACATTAGCTTCAAGGATTATGGATCAGTGTATTGTTTCCTATCTGTCTAAACCCTTTATCTCTCTAAAAGCCTTTATCAAGGGGATGTTGTGTCTGAGCTTAATGTGCAGCATGACAGCATGCATGCTGATAAAACAATCGGATAAATACTGAGTTTAATAATGTAGCAGTACGCTATAAAGTAACAATCTGGTGTCTTGTATTGTTTAATACAGACTATAGAGCTGCAACTAACAACTATTTTCATTATCAATTTATCTGCAGATTATTTTCTCAATTAGTCATTTAATCTATAGAACATCAGAAAACAGTGGGGGGGGTAAAAGAAATGGAATTTCCTGATTAACATAAAGACTGCAGCAGCAGCACAAGGTGAATCATGCACACACATTCACAGATTAACTGCACGCCTTCTATCAAATCACTGTGACAAATGTCTCAATCATCGCCTCTTATGCACAATATCAGTTTGATAAACTCAGAAACACAATGAAAGAGCCGTTTTTATGGCACTGAGGAGATCAGACTCAGACTCTTATCAGATCAGTCTATTAAAACAATCTTTCCACTCGCAGTGCGAGCGGGCGAAAGAGATTAAAACGGACCTCTTACAGTAATAATCTGACCAGCAGTCTCTCCGTGTATTTCCAGTGATCATTCTTGCCGACTGCGTGGATGAATAAATGAATATGCAGCAAAACTCTATGGTAGGAAAGAAACGAGAGTCCCAAGTTAACATCGTTGCTTGTACAGCATTGTCAGATAATATTAACCAGGCAGCAGAATTTTCTGCCAAATACAGTCCAAGTCCCTAAGATATTCAGTTTACTAATAGCAGCACACTCTGACATTTAAGCAGCATTTTTGCCTGAAAAATTACTTAAATGTAATATTTTTTTATGTTGATCAACCAATTCAACTAAATGTTGCAGCTCTAACACAGACTCAGTGCGTGTAGGGTTGGAAGATAGAGACCATATATAAGACCATACAAATGTATCATCTGCCACACATTTCATTTATATTCAATAGCCCGAAATATCTTTGGTTATATTAGAACAATCACAAGCAATGTGGCAAATCAATGGGCAGGATGATCATCAATAAAATGAAACCCCTTGTTTTTTCAGATATTTAGGATTTTTCAGATATTTAGGATTAGCCCAAAACACTGGACACTGGTCTTCCGATATCACAATATACTGATATTGCAGAATTACATATATGGTGATAGAGGAATTTATATTTAATTTTTATATCTATTGCGCACCCCCAGCATATGTGATGAATCAATCAATTTCAGTGAAGCTTAAAAGCTACAGATTTGTTGTTTAAAACACTCTAAATGAACCACAAATGCATTCCATTATAGTGAAGTGTCCAGTATTGCACCTTTTATAAAACTGATTTGAAAGTGGAAATACAAGCTGCTGTCTGTTTTTCTGTATGAAATTTGTCTCATCTCCACAACATGTCGAACTACTGAACGGTGTATTTTGTGGGTCGTTACACCCCTAACATCTGCAGTGTGATGGCGGAGGTGTTGGGTGAAGCTGATGCATATCTTGGCGCGCTCACCCAGTTGATAATGTTAGTTCGCACGCCCACTTGAAAGGCTTCATTATGCCGCCACGCTGCCTATTGCTTACGTCTCTGTTGTCAGGCTCTGTGTGACTCAAGACGGCACACTCACACAGTGGCAGATGGAGTGTCAGTGCAGAAGCTGCTGGAATCCACAGATAGCACGAGTGAAAAATAGGAGGGAGGGGTCGGGGGGAGAGGAGAAGGAGGAGGGAGGTGTAAAACAGAGATAAATGCAGGCAGGAGGAGGAGGCTGTGGATAAGTCATCGGCCCGATCTATCAAAGGGACAATCTGTGGTAGCTGTCAGAGAGAGAGAGAGAGAGAGAGAGGTGGGGATTTAGGGAAGAAGAGGGGACCCGAGATTGAGACGTCAGGGCTGCAGCGGCTCACAAAGCAGCGTGGACTGATTCATGTTGCATGTTTTCCATCTGCACACACACATTCTCCTGAGGCCGTCATGTCCTAATGACGGGAGTGGATTTTACAGCGCAGCAAAGCCATTAGTGCTAAAAATGGTTTTGTCGACTCATCAATCATTCAATCGTCAGAAAACATTAATAGCCGAATTATCGTTTCAGTGATATATTAAGCAAAAACATTCTCGTTTATTTACAAATGGGAGGATTTATTGCTTTCCTCTCATTTTTATCAGTTGTAAATTGAATATCTTTGGTTTTGGATTAAATTAAATTGAAGATTCTTTTTCGGAATAGCCAGAATCATTTCAAAGGGAATAAATATTTAATGTAAACAGTTGCATTTTTAGATTTAGGATGAATCACACACATTATTTATTAGAATTCTGAAGGTGTCAAATGAGCTAGCTCACTCCAGAATCTTACTACATCCTCAAATCCAAGTAAATAACAGGTGAACGCTGAAGAGCCTCTCTCCCCATTATGGAGAATGGGACACTAACAAACTCCGAAGTGCACACTAATATGTGATTTGACAGCGAGATAGACAAAGCCAGAGAATGATAGGGTTCATAAATAACAAATAAAATGCTCTTTCCCCCAAGCCTAGTTAGGATGTCTCAGTTCTTCTGCGTTATACTATGCAATTAGGGTCATATTTAAGTTTATAAAGGAATCTCTTTTTCACCTCATCAAGACTACAGGTCATCTTTTGGTCATTTTATAGATCCTTCCCACTTCAGCTATGGCTGCTTTTCTTGGTGGAAGCCAGTGATTGACTGTTTTCTTTCTCATTTTCTTTCAAAGGATGGACGACATTCAGCTCTGCAAAGACATCATGAGCTTAAAGCAGGAGCTGAGACAGATTGTTGCAGTACCAGGTACAGTTCAAACACCACATATACCTCTTTGTCATCTGTCAACATCAAGAAAGCCAGATGTAAGCACATCAGGAAATAAATCACTCAGAATTGATCGTCTGTGTGCAAAACTGTCCATGCGCCCTGTTTGGACTCTTGGCGGAAAGTGCTACTGTTTGCAGCTCGCCAGAGTCCCATAAGCTCAGCAGGCGTCATGATGATTTATAGGAAGTGTCGGTACACTAAACTGCGCAGGACTGATCGTAAGTCTCAGGGATGCGGTGGAGTTATGAGGCAGAGATAGTCATACACACAAACGCACACACATCATCACTGTGAAGGCGATATGAGGAGAGGGCAGCTTTCTAGGCAAGGTGTCCAAAATGTATTACAGTGAACACTCATTTTTACTCGCTGGATGTTGCTGTGGTGCATGTGTTTGCGGGGCAGAGTGCAGAATCAAATATTGGTTTAACCCAACAGTCGGGTCGAGTGTACTTGAAATGCAGCGAGAAAGTGCTGAAGTGGTTCACTGACATCCGATGCCTCACACGTAGCAACGTATGCATGAAGCTCTGCACGCAGAGAACCTGGCAACAGGAGTCAGACACGCCTCCTCACTGAGTATTTACATCAGGCGTCTGCATGTGTGAGCAGGAGGGGCTGGTGTCATGTTCAAGGACACACACACACAGCAACAAGACATGTTCACCAGCTGTTTTGGGAAACAGACCAGAGACCTGTGAATCACAGGGCGTTTTTTTTTTGTTAACCACGTGGCAACGCTGCAATGTGCAGAGAGTGGACAAAATAACAGAAACACCTGATGATGTAACGGAATCCAATACAACAGCCCTGCAGTAAATACCAGTTTTGTGAAGCTTATGTTTGAATGAATGAATGTACGAATGTTGCCAGAAAGGCATCGATTTACCTCTGTGGTCATTTCTGATTCGTGGTGGATTCAGGGAATTCGTGTGTTATGAGTTGTAAGAGCCATCTCCCTCATGTCCTCCTGTAAGTCTTATACGAAGTGCCTTAAGAAATCTGTGTAGTCAGAATTTAAAAAAAGATACCCCAACCCCACCTGCCCCAGATACCATGAAAGAAAGTCGACAAGACAATCCCAACTTAAAGCGATCCTATGTACCGGTTGATACAAGTGGCAATTACGGGAGAATGTCGAATGCCAACATGTAGTTTAAAAGTAGCATGAATAGAAAATAGAGAGTCAGAGAAGTGACTCAGTAACATCGGTTGCACAGCAAAATCTACCTTAAAGGTTCCTGTTCAGTTCTGGCAGCCCTTTACTTCTCTCCGGCGCAATGAGTCATGTGACGAACAGACCCCGCTGCCTCTCCTGCTCCCCTGACTTTGGGATTGCAGCCATGGGCCCCTCAGATGGTTCAGCCCTCGGGGGACGGATACATACTGTAGCTGCACTTTATTTCTGGATGGGAGAAAGAGCTTATGTTTGCAGTCGTTTTTCAAACCCTTTCCTTCCCCACCTAGCCTAGATACCAGCAGTGTCAGACAACCTCTGCAACTGTCCGCGTGTGTGTGTGTGTGTGTGCGTGTGTGTGCACGCACACTTTGTTTGGTCTGTTTATGTGTGTATCTGTGCTTTGGAGTGTGAAGGTTAGGATAGTGAGACAAAGCAAAGAGGATGTTGCGTTCATGGATCCCTGACTGTGAATAGAAATGAAACAACAAACAGTAGTAGCATTTGCATAATTAAGTCTGTGCCTTATTTGTAATAAATTATACATGAGGGGAGAATTAAGGGCCTGTTTGTGATTTGACTCAGTGTTTGAGAACCAGCTGACTTTGCTGTAAGGTCAGTTGCAAGCAGCTAGATGTAAGGAGCCTGCGTTTATATTTTATACAAGGAAGAACATTATTACGGGTTCAGTTGAGTCTGCTTGCCCCTCTAGCCATCCATTCATTTATTTGTGACTCTCCCTTTCCCTCAGAGAAAGATAAAACCAAGAAGCACAAGCAGCGGGAAGAGGAGCTGATCCTGAAGATCCATAAGCTGGTGCAGAAGAGGGATTTCCTGGTCGATGATGCTGAGGTGGAGAGATTAAGGTAGAGCGCTCCCACACACATGTGGAGTTAATATCCGGACTGACTGTTTGTTTACTCCAAACAGCGTTGAACTGCATCCCCTGTTTATTTCTTCATTTGATCGACATGGGACGATTGAGGAACAGCGGGAAGGAGACTCATTATACTAAATGTGCGGAGCGAATGTGAGCCTGACCGAAGGCGGGTGGGCAGGGTCACGTCATCATCACATCACTGCCTGCTGTGTGTGTGAGGCAGAGGCTGACTGATGACCGTGGCTCTGCATTGTCATTTACTTCCTCCTCCGCTGCGCCCACAGATAACCCGCAGAGAGCGACACCGAGATAACGCTCGGATAGAATGATGATGTGAAATCAAAGGCTGGCTTTAAAACACGGGATGAGCAAATGGACCATCGTATATTGCGTATTTTCTTTAAACCAGTTTAATCAGAATAATAAGTGTGAATGCTGCTGAATCAGCATTCACACTCTTGGTATCCTTTATTCTTCCGCTTTCTTATTCTTCTGTACGTTTTTTGACTTTTTTCAACTCCTTCATACTTTTAGCTACAGAAACCATTCAACTATCAGAATGTTCAGCTCTTTGAGGACATGTTGGCATGTATCTTTCACATTTATAACCTTTATACTTTTTAAGATATTAAGCATTTTGCAAATTTTTGGCCCCATTAAGAATGAATGGAGCTAATCTTCAAATCTTCTTCATCTTTCTCCTCTTATAACTTCTTCATACTTTCAGCTACATGAAATCTACACAGAGGCGTTGCCAATATTTTTATCTTTCCTGTGGAGATTGGACTCACGGTTCTTGACCTAGAATCACTTGTTTGAGAGGGAGAGTTTGGCTGAATGTCTGTGTTCTAGCTGCAGTGGCTCAGTGGCTGATTATACAGAGGTGCAGCTAAATTAGCTCAGTCACAGTAACACACACACACACACCTCTAACCCAGGGGTTGGGGGTTCAAATCCACCTCTTCCCACAAACATTTTACACTTATTCAACATATTAATTATACCATTTGAAACTTTTACAAATCTCATCTACTCATTCAAACCAACACATTCTTCTTTTGCACACAGTCTTTTGCACAGCTGTCCAGTTTAGCGCAAGCCTTTCAACAAATATTAAACCTTCCACATCATTCATACATTTTCAGGATTGTTCAACATTTCAAGCAGCTATCCAGTTCAGCGACAGCCTTTCAGCTTTTCAGCATTCACATGCATTTTCTTCAGGAAATGCAATTTTTCTAGTTGGCATTGCTATCCCTAAAGCTAAGCAGTGGCTTTGTTTGATGCACGAAAAGAAATGATTAACCCATTGCCCAAGTTGCAAAAATAAAATGAGGTGTTCCTGCTTTGTGTTATTTTTATACATAACAGTGCATTAAGTGTGGTATGGAAAATGAATGAATGAAGAGCATTTACATCTTACGTGAAAAAGAAGCAAGGACTACTTATTGCTTCTGGCTACTATAATACATATACAGCTTTACAGACAGGTTAACATTTTTTATTATTTTTTTAAATTGTGCAGCAGACAGAATATTTTTTGATCCACATAACTTTTTCTCAAGATCACAAAGGATTTATCTTAAAGAGGAACAGATGCTTTGCTCTGTAATTCAAATGTTACAGGCCTCTTTCATACCAGGACCCTGAAACCGTAGCAGCAAAAGAGAATTCAGCCATCATTTTATGTGGTGACAAGTCAAAATGTCTTCTGCACACAAGGCCTGTTGAAACACACAAACTGACTCGAGTGCTATTCATTCATTCATTCATTCATTCATTATGCACAACGCTTATCCCAAAGGGGGGGGGGGGGGGCGGGAGCCAATCCCAGATCAGTGGGGGAGTGCTCGAGTGCTAGTGCTATAAATCCAACCTGCACTTATCACATTGTATTCAAACAGCTGACCATCTGTATCTTAAACTCAGGGAGCAAGAGGAGGACAAGGAGATGGCGGAGTTCCTCAGACTGAAGCTGATCCCTCTGGAGAAGAAGCTTAAAGTCACACAACGTGAGTGTCCACATTTGAAAAACTACACAAACGCACAGAGATGCAGGAGTATTGCCCACTTCCATGGTCTGATGATTCCCCCCCCCTTTCCTCTTTCTTTATGACAAGATCCTCCAAAGCCCAGGAGACAAATCCCAGAGCCTCCTCCCAACAAACCATCCATCACCAAGTCAGGAGTGGCCATCATTAAGGACTGCTGTGGAGCCACCCAGTGTGCCGTCATGTAACTGACAGAACTCTCTGTGACCCCGTCCATTACGACATGCCATTCATCACTTCCTGTGACTCAGAGAACCTCAGTTAGCCGTCTTTCCCCTCAAACCTGTGCAGGAACCGGGTTTGGAATTTAATCGCAGATAAGGTTTCAGCCCAGAGTTTGGGAACTGATGCCTAATCAGTACTTGAGGGGAGCCTTCCAGTAAGTGAAGGCACTTGTCTACAGTGTATAGGCAGGAAAGGGAACTAAAAGGAATTGTACATAAAAATCTGATAAGTATGTGTCTTAAATTAGAATCTGTCATGGGTCATTCCATCATGTAACCTTAAGATGACATTATGGTCTATGATCACGCGGTTGATAAACAGTACAGGCATCGCCATAACTACAAGCACAATGTCCACAGAGTGGAGTGTAAATTCTGGGGTTCTCTGTCTGACAGGAAAAAACATGTTATCGTCCCATCATGTTTGACAACGGGTATTTATTCTTCCATTTCAGCCCTTTAACACCAACCAGTGAACCTCTCACTTTCAGGACTCCCACAACTCTGCATTTGTACCTTTGTTGTCAGGTGACAAACAATATGGCAGCCCATTACGTTCCTGGTATTTTTGACTCAACGCTTTGGCTCAAACAGTAGTTTAGCAGTCCAATTCTCTGTGATTCTATACTGTGTTCTCTACTGGATATAAAGCTTTGGCAGAGTCAGAAAAACCTGTGGTGGTCACTGAAAGTTCACAAAATGACAAAGCTCACAGAAACAGACTCCAGTGCTGACCTGACTGAAACTCCACTGCAACATTGCTGCAAAGTTGGGTCATATTATGCTGACGGCCAACAAATAGCATTTCATTTTATAGCACAACAGTGAAACGTGCAAATTTAGGCTAATGCTAACTGGCAAGCCATCTCTTATGACCCACTTTTGTAGCAGCGTCAAACCCTTTCATTATTTTGGTTAACCCCTGTATATGACAACACTTCAAAAACATTTTATTCTACATGGTGGGATGATTTATTTTTTAAAAATGGTTTATTATGCTTGCTCATTCCCCAGACTCACATCACTGGCCACACTAACGTCATCTCAGCCAACAGCTACCGGAAATTTAATCAACTGTAGTATGACGTCATTCATGGTTCTTACCGATATTGCTAACAACTTGCATCCTCTGAATTTAGTCTTGCAATTTTATGATAAACACGGAAATGAATACGACTCTTGTAAATGCATACAATAGACGGTGTATGTTTTGAGTGTATTTAGGACATTAGTGACTCATCAAGCAAAGTGTCGCTCCTCGTCACTTTCCCTTCCTTCTGATAACTTATCGTTCTGTAGTAGTAGTGAATTTATGACCGTCCCAATGTTGAATATTGAACAAATATGCAGAAAATCAGAAACTACCTGTACATATGTTTAAATAAAAAGCATCTTTCAGGAACACACGGGGTGATTTTCTGGAGTATCTTGAGTCTTTCAAAACAATCACAAGAGATGAGGCTGAGATGCTGCTTGTGAAATTTATTTTACAGAAATCTTTTTGGTCCCTTCAACAATACTGTTACAGCAACTTCTGGTGCAGTGAGGCAGGGGTGTAAATGTAGACACTACTGAGACAATAAAGTAAAACAAAAAATTGAAAAAAGAATAAAACAAAAAAAGGGCAATGCTGAATCAAGAAAAAAAACAGTTAAAATAAAAAGACACAAAACACGTTTCAACCCGTCTCTGGCCACAAACTAATTTCACATATGTATTTCATGAACCAAAACTATGCAGAAGTGCATATTTTCACAGGTCCAATAGCTCCTGACTGATGTAACCAAAACAAAGACAAAACTAAATAAGGAAGTTAAATGTAATCACCCGAGTTAGTTGCCACTGCAGCACTGTGGGAGAGCTAGGGTTTGCTGTAATTCACAAAAAAGTAATATATTCTTACAGCCAAAGTTATATCCAGACATTGTGAGCATTTTAAGCTCCTTTCTTCATTACCAATTCTAAATTATTAACTATTCCAAACTGCTAATTTCTTAATCCAAGAGGTTTCCAGACAGTCAGTAAAACATTGCAGGAGAGACCTGAACCCTAACAGCTTTAATTAAAAACATTCCGATTGACATTTTGGTGAGTTGGCAGGTGGCATCTCTCAGATTTAAAGGCTTTTCATACCAAGTCAAAGTCAAGCATGATAAAGAAAACTCATGTAATAACGCTGGCTAAAGATGTAAACACTGAAACTGATAAAATGGGCTCTTGCCCATTCTTTGAACCTTTTCTCTCTCTCAACAAACTAACAACCCTCTGACCTCAGCAGCACTAGGGTCATGCTAAACTTCTCAGGCAGCCGAGATTATTTGGTGACAATAGAGCTGCCAGCAGACTTGTAAACACTTGACAGAAAACAGAGAAACCAACACACATCAGTAAGTAAAAACTATGCGAGGGATGGGAAGGTACGATGGCAATTTCCTTTGGCACCGTAGCAAATACAAGCCATTGTAAAAGCCCGGCAGATTCCAGAGAGCCGCAGAGGGTCCTCTGTGTATACGTCAGTCTGTTCAGGAGGCTTCCCGAGCCCCCGTGGTGCTCCACAAAACTACCCCCTGCCTCATCTCTTTTCCCTAAAAACTCACAACCATTCACCTTGTCATTAAAAATCAAAAACTCAGGAGTGCACACTGCTCCCCTCCGACTCAGTGTGGACGTCATCATAGTTACAGTGCTTACCAGCAGCAAGGTTAACTCCAAAAACCTTGCGCATATATGTGGCAACTGCAAGTGTGACGCCAACTCTAAGATCCCTAAAACATGGTGGAAATAAAAGACTGATCTGAATGTCTTACCATCATCTGTTCCCGTCTGCTCCTCCCGGGCTTACACTATGCATTAAACTCATTTATGCACACCATGCATATTTCACACCACCTACTCCAGTGTAAACCACACACAGACAAAACACAGCTAAAAGAACACAAACACACTGGCTGCTGCTAAAGACGAACAATCAGTACATCCAAGTTCCTGCTGCATACGCACACACCTGGCCTGAGTATTAAAGCGCCACCCTTTTCCCTTTCAGGCCTACATCAGTGGCCCTGTAGAGACCAGCCAAAGTATTTTGCTATAAATCAAATCACTACAAGAATAAAAATTCCTGAGAGCGGTGCTCGTCCCAATATCAATCAGAACCTTGCCATCCATGCTTGAACTGTTCAAGACTGTTTGCTTCCATTAACAAAAGCCACTATCGGAGCAGTTAATCCTTATGTTCATATCTTCAATCCCATCATTGAATTGCTACCAAATACGCCACACATTTAGGCCAACATCTTCCACAGCCTACTCAATACTCTGCATAATATAATAGGAACTGAAAATACGGTCCTTAGGATATTTTACAGAGACAAATGTGGAGACCTCAAAGAGAAGCTACCTCTTTAGAAATCTTTAGTACTTCACCCAAAAGACTGACAGATTGAAAACAGGGATTTGCTTAGTGGCCAGTTTGGTTGACATGTCTGCAATTACCTACAAAGCAAAATCTCAAAAGATATGAAATTAGTTAAAAAAATTAATGAATGTCAAATTAAATGCTCCGTCTTTGGGGATACAGCAAGAAGTATATGTGAAGGTTTCTCAATATGGTACTTGAACAAAACATCTCTCTAAACCTTCTGTTATTTGTCAATTTTATAAACTGAGAATGTGGGTAACTAAATGTCTTGGATTTTACAAAGAAAACCTAGTTCCTCTTCCCCAGCATTTCTCCCAATGTTACCTAATCCTCTGTATACAGTGACAACTAACTCATCTTTAGCCTCTGTATTCATCGCAAGACAGCGGGTGCTCTTTGATACAACGTGGCTCTAAAGTGAAGATTCACATTCATGGAAATATAATTCAACTTCCCTCGAGATAAAAATCTAACACCGGTTACAGTAGATGAATTTGGCAAATTAAAGAACTGCAGAAAACCTGCAAGAAGAAAATCACAGCTTGGGGAGCGTCATATGAAGAACACACAAAGAAATCGGCAAACAAAGAGGGCCGATGAGTGATTAAGAAGAGAGCCTGCTGGATGTAGATGGGACGGTACGAATGCTCGCTGGGGTCACTTCTGTGTAGTGTGTTCAGTGTAGCCATTCAACTCTTATATTTAGAGTTACTCTACGTGTGAACTAGTACTGCTTGGTGTGCATGTGTGAAGAGGATCAGAGGCCTGCTGCAAATGAGAAGTTGGCAGCTAGCTTAATTCTGCTGCGCGTGGCTCTTCTGCTGGGACTATCCACGGACACGGCGGCCGTCCTGTCAGGGGGCGGTGGAGGTTCGGAGACTGCAGAGTCTTCTGTGCTGCCAGGCGGCTCAGATGTGGTGGCAGCTGCAGCCGTCACTGCCACCTCTGGTGCATCACTCACTGAAATCACACACAGACAGACTGAGCTTACACCTAAAAGTGTCATGTGTTCATTAAAATTTATTTTTGTCTCCATTGCTTTGCTTAAGACAGTGTAATTGTGTGCTTTACCCAACACTCCTCTTTAAAACGAGAAAGCACTCCGACCACATAATTGAGTCAATGATAGACAGGCTGATGGGTTTAAGACACGAATAATTTTTGGGAGAATATTATAGTTGGCGGCCAAACAAAAACCCAAAATAATTGATTGGCTACTTGCATCAAATCTAGTGGCCATTTAATGTCTGCGGTGTTAAGCTGATTTTTTTAGTAAAAATGACAAACCTGCAACCTCACAGTCAAAGTCAAGAGTGACTAATTGTTTACCAGGAATACAAATCTGTTCAATACTACCATTTTTATCATTAACTGATAATACATGAAACTTGGAACATTTAAAAACTGACCTGCTGGTGGAGTTTTCACCTCAAAGCGAATCAGGTCTGTCTCCTGGAGGAGAACAGGGTCAGGGTGGAGCTGAGGTGACGGCAGACAGGATGGCACAGGACCACAGAGTAAGTCTACTGGTGATGTAGTCAGCAGCTCCGACTCTGGGGCTACATCGCCACCTGGCAGGTAGAAGAGCAAGATTTTATTGTGGATTCTTTATTATATCTATATTCTATCTAAGGAAGACCGACAGAGCAGGCCTTCTCCAAAACAACAGCTTGAACTAAAGTCAAACATTATTTTCATCCCCTCTTTTTGCTTTATAAAGCAGCTTTTATAAGTTTGATTACTTCACTATATTTTTAATCACAAATCCAAAAAAATAAAAAATCTTGAGTATATAAATACTTGTTTGACCTATGTTACCTGGACTCTGGGCTCCAGACGTAGCATTGCTAATCGGACTGGCTCTCGGGCTCTCCATGTTCTCTCCTGGCAGGGGGCTGTTGGGGACCGAAGAGCTTGCCCTTGCTAAACAAAAACACAGCGATCCATATTATACAGCTTCCAGTCACTGTAGGAAGCAGACACAGTTCAGACCCGTCATATGATCAATTTAGCCCGGGATCATCATTTACAGTCTGTATATGCTGGCGATTATGAGTGATGCAAGCTTAATTTAAATAAAATGAAACATGGTAGAGGATGGTGACCATTACCTTTACCTTTCATATCGTTCTTCAAAACGATAATCCTCTTCTGACCATGCCCTTTGATCCAGACCACCTGACGATGACACGTCACAAAAGAAACCAAGAACTAAAAACTACAAGGGCTATATAAAAAGATATGATGCAGTATTATGTCTAAGCTATGGGTTGTCCAGGACTTGAACAAACAATTGACTAGAGAAAATTGAGAACAAGCAAGACAAAAGACTAAAGTATGAGATCATGTAACACCAGCAGATCTCAGGTGTGATGTTCTAGACATACTACAGTCCAAATATCTAATTCAATTATTTCCCCACCTGTGGAATGGCGCCGAGCAGCTCATCAGTGCCGATGTATCCATAGGAACGTGGTTCAAGGCTGCAGCCTGTAAATTTGTTATAAGCACCCTGGAACTCCGTCAAGAAGATCTGGTTGTAATGGTAGGTGTGGAGCAGGGCACGTACATTCCGGGCGAAATGGTAAAGCCTGGTCAGCCTAACCCACTCCTCCCCACGACCACTGGCAGTGGTGTCATCACTTTCTTTGTGGTACAGCTGTGGAAGAGAACGATCAAACATGGTCAGCTGTGCCTCTGTGTGGGAGTAAACTAAGAAAAGAAAAAAGAAACTCTTCCACTCGCCTCCACGAGGTAGGGCAGGCTCTTGAGTAACTCGCTGAGGGAGAGGAACCCATATTCACATGGGTTGAGCAGCGTTCCATGGACAATCAGGTAATGCTGACTTAGCACCTCCACTGTGAGACCCTTTGTGAGGTGCTGCTCCTCTTGGGACATGAGCAGGCCCAGTAGCTGGGAGGTCAGTGAGCGCAAAGACTTCCTGTTGATCAGCTGCACTTCCCGACCCTCCGAGCCACCCACTACCTTGAAATGGAAAGAAAATGGCTGCTTGTTTATTGGAATCTTACTGAGGATTCAGAAAACCCTGGCCTTATCACACAAGGACAGTGATAAGATTAATCACCATCAACAGTGCAGTTCAAGTGTCAAAACACAAATATAAAAACACGTTATTGGAGTAATCAAGTTGACATGTTCTAAAGAGATCACCAGACCTCCCTTTGTATTACTCGTATTGGACCAAAAAAAAAAATGTATAAAGATTTTCAGCCATTTCCTGTAGTTTTAAGATCTACAAATGCTATTTAGAAGCAGTAACAACCAAATTGAAATAGAAACTAATACTAATCCTTGGAGGTGTTCATTACCTTGACAACATGGCAGAGTTTGGTCAGCAGAGCCGGCAGGGAGCTGGCGTCATAGTCCTGCAGTCGTAGACCATAACCAAAAGTCTTGCTGTACTCTGTGAGCAGCTGGCTGACAGGAAGGCTGGAGTTTTTCTGAGCCCGAAGGAGCTTGACCAGCTGAGCTGCCAGAGCCTTGATGCACTCCACTTCTGTCAGGGTCAGCACTTTCTCCTCACCACACTCCAGCACCTGATGGCAGTATAGGATAGGTGTAAAAATTAGGGTTCCAGCAGAGACAAAAAATAAATAAAAAGGCATTTATGCTTGTTTAAAAAAGGTGACGTCAATAAACCAGTTCATTCCAAGAACATGACATATGAGAAAAGTCAAGATCAGCCTGATCTGACCCAGAAAAGATTCTATGTAAATAAAAGTAGGAGGAGCCTGTCCTTAATAAAATAGAAATATTGCTTCCCTTTTGTCCCGAGGGTCAGTAAATATTCTGTTACAAACAACAACTCTTCATAGTTTAGTGTTGGAGGACAGAGGATTATACAGTACACACACTTCCTTCCTAACTCACCATCAGTATGTCAGGAATGGCCTCGAAGAGCTCCATGAGCTTGGTGAAGCCATAGTAGCTGAGCTTGCACTGGCGACCGAAGTGATGGTGGTAGGTGGGAATGAACTTACTGAAGGGCATTCGGCAGTGAGGCTGGTGACGGAGAAGGTCTACCACCTCCTTCCCAAACTGCCTAGTGCGCTCCATTTCCTCTACTGTACGCTCTGTAGGCAAATAAGTGGGAATTATAATAAATCCTGAAGTGATCCACATCATCCATACTTGTAGAGGTACACACGCTTATATTTAACAACTAACATGTTTGTTTCAGACAAAGTAAATGGTATCATTCCCATCACTTAAAATAAAAGTTTAATTATCATACAGATGCAGTGGCCATCTAACAATTCACATTCAAGTCTTCAGTTAAGTCTTTTTAGAAACTGGTTTAAAAACAGACCTCTCTTGGGAACAGAGATGACTGTGTCCATGTCCTGATGTGTAATAGTGATGGTGGTGTCTGGGATCTCAATCAGCAGGTCCATCAGGTCACATATGCCATAGTCAATTACCCTCCAGTCTCTGGAGAAGCACCTGATGCACAAAAGGTATAACAATACATTACAAAACATCCACAACACTGATTATTCATATTCATGACAACTGTTAGAGGGGAACACAGAAACTGCTAGCATTTATCTGAATAAAAATAAAACCTCCACAAAAACACAAAGGCAATATTAAGACATCATGTACAGCTCCAAGCAATGTTGACTGACCAATGGTATGCCTGCATAAAGTCCTTAATTGTCACTTGTTTGCTGGCTTGAAATTTAAGCAGTTTGAGCAGGTCTTGGGTGAAGCGCTTCACTTGAGCACGATGAGTCAGGGTCAGTAAACGCTTGGTACCCATACCCAAGATCTGTAGGTAAAGGAAAAAAAAGCACAATATGTAGAATACAAATAAACAAAAGTGCAATAAGGATTGGAAAAAGAAGTAAAAACATATTCCAAACTTTAGCAATCAAACACCCAACTTTCACAAGCCTCAATACCTGCAGGACATGGGGAACCGCCTCCAGGAGCTCCAGCAGCTTGGAGTAGCCATAGTCAGAGACACGGCACTGCTTGGCAAAGTGATGGTGGTATAAGGGGATGAACTTGCTCATGGGCATGATGCAGGAAGGCTGACTCTTCAACAGGTCAATAATCTCTCGGCTGAATTGGATGAGCTGTGGGTTGCCAACCGGACTCTTGCAGCGCTGAATCCACGGCTCTGCATGAAAACATTTTTTGTTTTTATCTCAACGGTCTGAAATAGGCATCTCTGACTGGGAAAGACAGCACTATACTGGTACTGTAGTTCAAATGAAAAAACTACCAACAAAGTTTTGAGATTTTGAATGTTCCTACCAGAGTTTGTTGCTGGTGGTTTGTTGTGGATCCACTTGATGACTTTGAAGCCATTCTGAGCTGTGACTATTGTGATACTGGGAACACAGGTAATGAGGTGCTCCAGAGGAACACCACCCTCCAGTGTCTCATTGCCCAGCTGGAGAGGGTTGAATTTAGCTGCATAGCAGTCTGGAAAACTATTTGGAAAATAATTAAATTATTGACAAAACATGCTCTGGTTGATACAAAAAATAAATAAAGATTTATGAAAGAAAGAGCTAGTTGTCACCTGAGTAATGGAAGAGTTCCCTGATGTGACTGCAACAGACTGTGGACCTCAGAGGCTAAGGTGCTCAGAGACATCACAACAAAAGGTATTTTGTAGGAGTCAGGATCAAAGTCAGCCTCACTAAAAAAAAATAAAAATAAAAATAGGTAGTGAAGACACAATCAGTGACAATCAGGTTGAGGATTCAATTCTTCAGAGAGTTCACATGAGGTACATGGCATTTTGATGAAATGAGTAATCAAATTCAATAATAGGATATATACTATGCATATTTTATTCAACATTCCATAACCTGAAGTCATGCTGTGCATAGTGTTGTCTGCAGACAGGTTCATGATACTCCAGCTCTTCAAACACCACGGGGCTGCCGCTAGCAGAGGATGAGCCCTCCTGGGACTGGGATGATCCTAGTGGACTCTGACGGACTTGGCTGCTGGGCAGAAGGCACACAAGCCTCGAGCCTCCCTGTTCCCGCACTGCCACCACCTCTGGTAGCCTGTACAGATCTCCAACCACAAGCTTACGAGAATATCTGGGGGGGGG
>JAVQJF010041794.1:0-31802 GCA_036023855.1 Gadopsis marmoratus
TTCGACTGGGGCAACAACTCGCTCCCAACCCAAAGGGGACAATCCACCGGTTTCCGGCAGAGAACCATGACCTCGGACTTGGAGGTGCTGACTCTCATCCCGACTGCCTCACACTCGGAAGTATTGATGTTTTAGTCACATTGAATTGCTCACAACTGTAAATAATTTATGAGTGCCAATGATTTACGAGTAAACTGACTGTGGGGAACTGCCACAATGACACTCTGATGACAGGACAAATCCCCCAACACATTAATTACATTATGAACTGTCCCTGAATCCTCTACATTTGATTGTTGACAGTATAATTCATTTTCTACAATGCAAAGAGTCTGTCTAACGCTCTATCTTATCAAGCATCAACATTTTATTTTTAAAGGACACTTGTAAAGGATGTAACGGAAAACACTCTGTGTGACAGGAAATAGTGTAGGTTTATGAACTGCAGTTATAGTCCTCTGTCCATTCATCTTCAGGGCATCTCTTATAAACATGTCTGTACATAATAGGAGTACATCAACAGAGAGCTTATTAGTGTCTGTACTTTCAAAAAAAAGTTAGGAATTATTGAGGGCTGGTGCTGGAGGGACGGAGCCACCCTATGGAGCCCAGTGGCCATGAATTGGACCTCATGTGGTGAAAAGGAGCTTGTGAATAAAACATGGCTGGATGTGGAAGTACAATATTTTAAGTTTATAGGACGAATCCCCTGCAATTTTCATGAATACCATACTTGTTATAAATCTGGATCAATGTGTCAGGAGGGAGGAGCGGGTGTCCCTGGTGAATTTCAAGAACAGTCAGACTCGGCTCTGGAAGAATCAAGGTCAGGCACCGGGGACACAAACAGCTCTCTGCTCACCCAGAGATGAGACTCACCTAGAGAGCTGCAGGGGCTCAGGGGAGGGAGCTGGCGGGTGCTTTGACTGATGCTGGCTCTCTGGTACAGTGATGTCTCACTGGTGCCCCTGTTATTTGCCCGTTGAACCAGGCCCCGGAGGCCAGAAGGCAAGGAAACAACCCTGCCTGTGACAGTCTGCTCAATTTCAGCCTGATATCTATCACACTCAGCCAATCGATGAAGAGTTCTTCACCAACAGCCAACCATGCCTGTGGGAGATGACCTCCTGATCTCTGTCTGATTTCTTCACCCAGCTCTGATCGAGATCCATACTGCCAGCTTAGCTCGGCTTAGCTTGGCTTAGCTGCCCTCTGGACACAGACCTCTCTCAGCTGGCACAAAGGTCAGCTCCACTGTAGAGTCCATTACTGCTACAAAAAATACACACATTTCTCTCAAACCTCAGTGGGCCAGGGTTAAAGTCAGAATGAATAGAACTGGGCCAGAATGTGAAGTGGGATGTTAACAGTAATGGGGAGATGTGAGATATGGACATGTGCCGACCCTGTCACTCTTGAGATTGATTTGTCAGTCTAGATCCTGCCCTCCACTTCATCCCTGCAGTTTCTGCTTTGCTGTACAAACTATTTTCACCGTAACTGACAGGGTTAGGAGAACAGAGAGGGCTACAGTGATGGGGATGAAGGTTCACAGCATTCAATTAGAGAAACTAGAATATAAGTGGTTTCAAAGGGTACAATATCTTAACCATTTTCTTTAGTCAAAGCAAAATAAACTCTTACACAATTGCAGTGTTTTATGCATGAATCACACAACGCAGTGCGGGTCAGCTTCTGAGAACTGCAACGGCACAGTAAAAAAGTAATTTGACCTCCATGCAGGAGGAGCTTTGAAAGCATTGTGGGAAGGTTAGCTTGC
Organism: Gadopsis marmoratus; assembly: GCA_036023855.1. Taxonomy (NCBI): domain Eukaryota; kingdom Metazoa; phylum Chordata; class Actinopteri; order Centrarchiformes; family Percichthyidae; genus Gadopsis; species Gadopsis marmoratus. The sequence goes on from JAVQJF010041794.1 coordinate 1,781, forward strand.
TTAATGGTGACTGGTCATTTTCTGATGTAGCTTTGCAGAAATAGGTTCTGCGGCAGCAAAATCTAGTCATCTAAAGCTCTAATCACATACCGCAAACCACAGACAGACCGTGTGTGTGTGTTTTAAAAGGTAACAAACCCATCCCACTTACTTTAAGCCTTTCAAATGCATAAGCATTTCACAGTATATAGTCTACCAGAGTGACATTGGAAAAATTTGCCATTAAACCTCAGTGTACTCTTTGAAGTACTGTGCAGCAGCAGTGTTATGAAAAGGTACAGTAGTTCACCCGCTCACTTCCTCACTGTTCATGCAGCCACAGTGAAAATGAGCGTCAGTCCTTCCGAATACCTTTTACATCCTGTGATGGCAAAGGAGTTAAGGAACATGGAAAATGCCATGCAGTGCCAAGGACTCCACTTGTGTTCTGGAATAGGCGACCATTAGTCACAATCTGTTGTCCTAATTAGCATTACATGTAGCATGCCACATGTGCATACTGCGGCAGCCTTAATTAGTGCTACCACTTCATCATCAGCCTCTGAGCTGTAGTAGTTGCTAATGGATTACTCGCTTGGGGTCCATCCATCAGCCCCTTATTCTAAACTGTATGACTCGTGAAAAAAAATGATGCTATGTTTATCCTGTTCCACTAAAACAGCAGGGGCAGACACTCAGCACTAGTGGAACAGAGCGGTGGAGGTTATTAGATGACTGAAATCAGGTACTTTCAGGCATGGTGTACAGTACATGCGCTTTTGATAAACAGCTTGCATGATGATATTACCTGCGCCCATGTGACATTTCTGCAAGATTAGCTGGCATTCAAGTGCTTATGTTTAACTATGTGTTTGATGAATGGTTCTCCAGATTTCACTTGCCTGGCAGAGAGGATGTGCATTGCAACAGAGGGAATGGAATCGAACGGAGTAAAATGAAACATTCATTGGAGGATGTTGATAGATGACTTTATCATGTGAGAGCAGAAGTGGCCAGAGAAGGCCAGGGTGATGATGTATTGTTTAACGATACATTGGAGCGGTACGTGAATGCAAACGGCTGCTTTCATTTCTCCTCATTTCTATGCCCGCGAATGCTCGTGTGAGTGAGCACAGTTTGATGTCTCGGCTGGAACAGGAAGACTGATGAGTCCAGATATGATGTATGCCCTGTCCCCCTGCTCCCTCTCCATCACCAGGCATCCACAGCATGGGTAATGATGATGAGGGCAGCCCGGACAGGAGCGTATTACTTCACGATGGTAAAAGATAATGGACCAGCCTCCTACTGTGCAGGGGAATCTGCTCAGGCATCCAATTACTGCCTTTAAGATCCATCTTAACATGACCCAAAAAAACACACAGCTCTTTTGCGCTTTAAGTGAAATGGAGGATGCCAACACAAGGAGGCGGGAGGTGAAGAGGGAGGCAATTAATCTACATTGTTAATATATTAATGTATGTTTGTCTGGAGCAAGCAGAAAAAATATATAGGGAGAGAAAAGAGGTGGAGAAAAAAGCGGAAAAGATCTAAAAAAGCAGGTGAAGAGAAAACAGGCAGGCAGCAGTATTACAGTTGACAGAAAGAGTTCTGAGGCATTTCCTCGCTCTAAACTGACTAAAACTTTTGAGTACGCTTTTCATTTTCTGCTTTTGAAATAATTGCTGCATTTGCAGAACTCCGGCTTCACGGTACGAAATTGGTGACAAAGTGGTGCGCGGTGCTCTGAGCCCTCCCAAAGCAGGCGGGGCTGTGACAACACACAGGAGGAGCCCTCTTCAAGGGGAATGGAAAAAAAGAGAGCTCGTCTTTCAAAAGGATGTCGCTGCTTTCCCAAAGGTGTCACCCGTGGCAGAGCCCATCACATGCCAAATGCAATAAAAAGCCCTTTTTATAATAATCAATTCCAGCAAGGGTGCAGTCATGTAGAACATGTCATAAATGGGCTGAGAACGGGTCTGAAAAGCAATTGAAGTAATAGGCCATAAATGTGATGAAACCCAAAATAAGCTTTCCAGTACTAATCGTCATTAGCTTTATTGCATTACAACCTTTAGAGACATGGTCAGTTATGGATCCTTATTCAGTTTATGAGATTATTTCTGGTCGAAACACAATCACAGCAGCTCTTCCATTACGACACAGTCAAGCTTATTAGACTAATTAGTGCTAATTACAGATGAAAGGACCTTCTAGAGCAAAGCCACAGAGCTGTTGTGTCAACAGATGCCTTCAGCGTGCTCTGTGAAGTCTCCCCTCTCAACTTGATTAAAAGAGATTGGAGAATTTCCCTGTGTGTTTCCACTATCTCTAAAAAACACCCCCTCCCCCCCCCCCAAGTCTGTTTCTCCTCCTCTCCTCTCCTCTGTTCCTCTTTTCTTCTTTCTTTCATCTGCAATTTTGATTTACTGTCTACATCGCTGATCATAACAATGATTGCAAACAATACAATAACCATAACAATGACACTAAATAGACCACATTAAAATGGCTTTTAGTTGATATGCATGCAGTTACAAGACTGTAGCTAACTACAAATGCAGCTAGACAATTATATTTCTTTCTTTTTAATCTTTTTAATATTAACACTCATTGTCTGTGGTGTAATATTGCTACTACTGTAGATCCCACTGAGGATCAACTCAACGGTCTGCAGCCCCAGCTTTTAACCATGTTCAGCTCATTACTTTCGTTCTCAGAGACCCAGATTTTTTCTCAGGAGTTAGGCGTTGAGACAAGAGGCATAACTTGAACATCGGAGTGCCAGTGTTGCTCTTCTTCTGCTGGGGATAAGCTTGCCAAAAGGGATAAATCGACATATTACAGATCAGTTGCTGAATGCTGCCTAATCACAGTCCTCGAAATTTCCACAGAATTTAAACACACCTCTATGAAAATCTGCACCAAGGGCGTCATTTCCACTGGGAATCAGGAGGGGGAGGGGGGGGTGTTTTTAAGATAGTTTAAGAAGCACCAAGGCTGCCTTGTAACTTAAAAGCCTGCAACTCTTGTATTCAAGGCCAACATATAAAAAGATGGATTTCCTTGTGTAAGCCTTTCAAATCTGAACATCAGATTAGTGGAAAAATGCATTATGGTCAGTCAACTTGTTCTCTTTTTTTCTCCTTCTGTACATCTGGAGAAAACTAGACGAGGATTACAGCAGTCTGTAGCTGAAAAAGTAATACCATGATGTTGGATCTGTTGTGGGCAGACATCTTTGAGTTATTAGATCTGACCACTACTCTGCGCCGTTCCCTTATGATATTCCCATATAACACGATTAGAGTGGCCCCTTAAAGTACTTCAACATTTGTTTCACCAACACTTGGATACAGTTGCATCCCTTCCCTGGTCTCCCAGAGTCATTACATCCTACCATGAAACAGTTAGCATTACTGGGCATGTGATTGTCATATATTCTGTCCACCCACATTTCATATATCAAGTGTCTGCCACATGTCCATCTTCACTACTCTATTACGGTGACTTCAGTTCTGTGTGCAAAGACCTGTTTTCTATTGGAATCACTGCCTTTGTCTTCCCTTTGGCGGAAGCAATGTGGTGATGTGTGTGTGTGTGTGTGTGTGTAAGCGTGTGTGATGGCAGTGCTCTTACATTACCTTACTTCCTTTTTTCTACCAGCGAGGAGTGTAGCAGGGGGAAGGGAGAGGAACTTATCTGTGGGCCTTTCATGCCACAGTGATCCCAAGTAATCTAATTCAGCCTTCCTCTTTCTCGCTTCTGTGCTTCTTTCATATTGGTGCATGCAGATTGCAAAAGCCCTGTGTGTGTGTGTGTGTGTGTGTGTGTGTGTGTGTGTGTGTGTGGGGGGGGAAAAGGGGACAGAGGGAGACAGACAGAGTTAATGAGATCTGAATGTGTCTGCATGCATACGTAGTTGTGTTGTGTGTTAACTACCATGGGGTGGCTGGGATGTTGCCTGCGCAGGAGAAGCACTTGGAAGGAAATGTAAGTAAAAACGCGCAGAGGAAGTGTGCGGCCTTATGGAAAAGCAAAATAAAATCAAAGAACATTGTCCGAATGAGACTCTTTTCAATTAAAGTCAGATGATGAAAATGTTTCAAGTGTTAGTATCAAAGGTATACACTGATAGGTGAACCTGATTCTTTGCAGTACACTGCATCCCACACACTCTTTGACATGACAGCAGCTGCTTCACTGACTCACTGACAGGCCCTCTGAACAGAATAGAAAATCAAGGTAAGGAAAAGGGAAAATCAAGCCTTTCTGTACACGCTGGGTACACACACCCACACACGCACACAGACACACACAGTGTATCATCTGTTTTAGTACACATGAAGTACTATTGAGCTTTATCTCCTGAGAGGCTCCTGCCCAAATTATCCTGTCCCTAATTGATTTAGCCAAGTTTAGCAAAAAATTGTAATATCAGGTTAATTGAGATGGATTTTTGCCACGATGAAAAAAGAGTTGCATGATTTATAGTGAGCCATAAAATCCCTTCTTCTATGTAAAATGAGCAGAATAATTTATAATAATAATAATAATAGAATTGCTTGAGGAGTCTATCAAACAAAGACTATTTAAAATGTGTGTTTCATTGAGCAGGAAATAGGAAAATCTTTGGTCAATTCCTTTTTTTTTTCATGAGTAGAGCCTTTGCGAGATAATCATGCAAATGAACTATGCATGTGAGGGAAGGAACGCAAACAATGCTGCAGCATTAAATACAGCTTCAGTTATCCTGAGAATGCAGTGAGGATGCGCCGTCTTCCTCTGACTCCAGGAACAGCCACCCACACGCATCTATCATCTACACAGCTACGGGCGATACTTGGGAGAATAACATTGACATTAACAGTAAGAACAGTATGTGCGATGCAGATCAGAAGCACCGAAATAGAAATTAATGCAATTTTTGTTTTAACTCTTTCTCTTTAGTCGACACGACTGATGTCGCTCCTTTTTTCACCTGAATGTTCTTGATCTAAACCAGAGGCAGTGCTCTCTGGGTCGCTGAACAAAGCTGCAGAGATGCGTGAAAGGCTCTGTGTGTGAAGTTCTATAGGGGGAGCTTTGGTTAATCTACACAACAGAGTACCTGTGCCTCGCTGAGGGAGACACACAGCTCCAGGCTCACCCTCAGGCCAGAGGGTTGCCTAGACTCCATTTGAGGCCTGCTGGGAGCTACAGATGCTCTCTTCCTGCCGCGCTCCTAAACATACTCTGCGGGCAGAAATCTACATTACAGCTCTGCCTCCTGAATCTGAAAAAGTAGTAACTATTAACTACAGCTGCCAGACAAATTTAATGAAGGACAAAGTACAATTCCCAAGTAGAAGTATAAAGAAGCAGAACGTGACAATACTCAGTTACAGTAAAAGTAGCTCAGAAATGTACGTATGTAGTCTATGTAATTTAAAGAGTGTTCTGCGTTATCAGGCCGCACTATTTCACATTCAGAGTGATGAGCCATCTATTTGGGTGTGGCGGTGAGTGGCATCACTCACCATTGCCAGGGGCACGATGCCCGCCAGGTCCTCCTGCGCCAGCCGGATCTCCGTCTCAGCCTCTGGTGTGGCAGCACGACTGCCCGGGTACTCCACCTGCCAGGCCATCCAGCGGCTGCCCAGCGGCTCTGGAAAGCTTTCCATTTTCAGATCCACCTGGAGCACCCTCTGAACTCCCATCTCAGACCTGCCAGTGTACAGAGAAAAAGAGAGTTTCAGTGAATGGTTAAGCAGATGGCTGGGTGAAAGTTTGAAAAGAATAAGTGTGCGTGTTGTGTGTGTGTGCATGTGTGCTGGTGAGCTCATTCAACCTATACTGCCTGCTCTAATGATGACAAACGGTAAAGGCTGATGAATGTGTCTATGGCTGAAATCTATGGCATTTTACCCAACTGAGATTCTTCAAAATGTCAAGTCCCTTTGTGTTTGACTCCCTGGTCAACCCTCTGCTTCATGGAATTATATTGTCCCCCTTTTTCTTTATTCCTCTCACACTTTTGCACGGGGGTGATGTGCACTGTAAATAGAACCTATAATCTCATGGCAGCTCCTCAGAGTAGTTCAAAGGAATGCTCCACCAGGCGCTGCGCCCCCCACTGCTAAGGTGTTGATGGTCTGGTTTGTCACTGGTGCCCTTGTTTGCCTACAGAGTGTAAATATACGGCATGCTTTGGCACAATCTACAAAAGGCCTGAATTAAGTCAGACAAATGGACATTGCAATTTCCCATGGCACCATAAGTCTCTGGTGCTCAGAGTTTAAATATAGCCTGGAGGCAGGAAAGGTCAGCTTTACACGGGAGCCAGAGGAGATGGGAAATGGCACAAGATCTGTTAGCCACGTCTTTCGTGTCAAATGGCGGGACTTGGGGCCAATAAATTTCATACCACGGTCTCTGTGGCACACCGGCACAAAACATCATCTCGTAATTCGAGCATGGCATGGGGGGGAGAGAGAGAGAGTGAGAGAGAGAGAGAGAGAGGACAGGAGAGATGAATAAATCCACAGGGTGCTTAGGAGGGTGCATGTGCATGTAACATGTAGAAAATATGGTGAAGCATGAGGCAGAAAAACATTTAAAGCCAAATACAATATCAAGCAAACAAACAGAGCACATGTATAACATCCAAAATTATGAAAGGGGGCTAAAAAACTGTAAAACGATAAATAATAGAAAATGTTTTATCCGCTGCTGTCATATTCACACAGTTTGACACAATTTCCACATCATTCCCATATTATTCAGTTTTATTCTGAGATAATGAAAGATTTCTTGCGCAGCAGAGCACAACAACCCAATTTTCCCATCCAACAGAGGTGCGTATAAATAATTAAGATGACAACCAAATAAGTTGTGTCACATTTCATAACAACGCACCAATCAGAGCACCGAGCAATTGAAGGTGTAGTACGACATGGACTTACATAACTGTCCCACAATGCTGTGGAAAAAGACAGATGCTAATCTCTGCTCGCAAAACCGGTAAAGCCACGAGGTTTATCAGGCAAACAAAGTTACCACTTGATGGGCGGAAGGTCCAGAAATAAACCTCTGAGTGCTCCACAGTCACCGTGCATCACACAGGACCTGTGTCAGGCATCAGCCTAAATGGCCTACTTTCTACAGCTCAGGCAGACCTTTGCTGCAGAAAGGTTGTTCTGGCAAACATCACACAGTTCAGGCATTCAACGAGACTGACAGGAAAAAGGATTAAAGTTACTGTGCAGGAGAAAGATTTGATTATACTGTACATACAAGTACAGACACTAAACTCCCTACTTCACAAAGTAGAAAGGCCTCCAGAAAAGACAGAAAGGTTGACTGTTATTATCTTTTTCCCCTTCAGAGATGTCAATTATTTGTCTTGCATGATCCAGTTGGCAGAGTTTAATAGCACCTCCGAATCCTATGAACTTTATGAGGTTTTTGTATTTCTTCCTTCGGTAAAAATGCCAACAAAATATTAAGGTTACAAGAATGTACAGTGTAGGGTAAAAAAAAAAAATAGTCCTTCTGCTTCAGTTCAGCAGTCAGACACACTGCAAATTTTGCGTCTTCTTCAAAAGACGACTCAAATAAGATGACAGCAACATAAAAATGAGGACAAGCGAAGGGAAGGGAAGAAGTAGGATTGTGTGGTGCAAAGGTGAGATCAAGGACAGGAGCAAAGACGTGCAAAGAAATGCTAACTATCATTTCCCTTTGACTATTCTGTGACTTTAGTTGATGACGTTACTGCAATGAAATGAATGGAAACTTTGGCAGCGTACGGAGACTGTGTGCAGGTGTGCGTTTGTGATTTAAAAATCATGAACGCGCTCAATGCCCGAAGCTGTGAGTACAATAAATACGTGATACGTAATAAATGTTCATGGTGAAAATGGTTTATTTATAGCATTTTTTACGATGACTCTTAAAAACTAAAGCTGCTGCTGGTTGTATATCTAGCTAGCCAATAAGTTGTAAAGCAGATGGCAAAAAAAGGGAACAATAAACAGTCATTTTGGGCTTTTTACCTCACATAGAAAGCCTGGCATACTGCCCACTGTACTTGACCCCCATTGATACACGTCTTAAAATGAAACCTGATGGAAACATCGGTGTCAGTATGAAGACACAGACGTTGAGTGACAGACATAAACTATACATCAGCATGCCGTCCTGAGCCGACCTCCCCTCTCCCAGTCTGCTAATCACATGGCTCGCTGGGGGAAATTGTTCATTTCTCTGTCACTTCCAGCACTGGGTCTAATTCAATTAGCAACAAAGGGCCCGTGGATGCGTGCCACACAGCTGGATTGAGCCTGATAATTATCTGTAAACTAGCTGTGGTTTGACTGAATCTGAGACCAGACAGACAACCGGAGGGCAGCCAAAGGCAATAGAGAGGGGTTCAGTAGATAACAGGGCCTAGAGTTGGAAGCAGCTGGCCCTCTGGCTTTAGAGAACGGACTGGAGAGGAAATCAGACTTGACAAGGTGCTGCCCGAGACGGCTGACAACTGACTCACTTACAATAGCAGGAAGATGGCTGAGAGGATGCTGTTTAGGCACATTCTGGATGCCCATTTATCACAATGACACCAGCAGATCTGTAGGATATGCAGCGACACACAATAAAACATAAGTGAATAGCTCAGAAACGTAATGTAGATGCTAAATATAACATTTCTATACGTCAAAAAGCCAACCGTTGACATAAATATAAGAGGCGACTTGTGATAGTGGCCTCTCACAAGACTGATATTGTTACTGTCATAGTTTTGAGAAACTTCCAATATCATAAACTATGTTTGCTTCGTGTCTGTTGGAAAAATAATGCTTGTTTGTGTGAAAAACCTTAGTGATAGTGAAGAACACATGGCGTAACAGTGAAGACCACAGGAGGTTCTAAAAGCAGATGTATTATCTGTATCTTTACACTGTCACATAGAGAATTTGGCATCTATGGATTAAAAGCACATTGTAAATAATCCTGTGTATGAATAGTAAATATCAGGAAACTGAAAAATGCCCACCACAAATTTCCGAAGCCCCGGATGATTGCTTGTTTTGGTTGACAAACAGTCCAAATCCTTAAGATATTCGGTTTACTACTGTATGATATATGACAAAGAAAAACAGCAAACCCTGACAAAATTCAGAAGCTGGAATAGAGAATGTTAAACAATTATCCAAATAGTAATTCATATTAATTTTAGTGTTGACTGATTAATCAACTAATAGTTTATAAAGCCTAAATTAGCAGCTAGCTTTAGGTTTACCCAAACAATTCAACTTTGCATCGTATTCTCATCATCTTCCACACATCCTTCCAAAATGTGTTCTCAACAAATCCAAACTTCTTTTGTTCGATTTCTGTCTTCACTAATTACACAGCCTTAAAAGCTCTTTGCAGAGGCGATTCAGCTCCATCTTATCTTGATGGAGCATGTTAGAGAGCTATTGAATTTAGGCTGCAAGAAGGTTAAAGAAAGATAGATTTAAATGTCAAAATGAATAAACAGATACAGGACCAAGTTATTGGAGGAATTTCCTTTTTAGCCGATTTCTCTAGAGAAAGCGCTATAATTGAAAGAGCCTCTTTTGTCCCATTATCAAACTCACTGTGTCATTGTGACACTCCTTGTTTAATCTCGCCCTGATGTGATAGGATCCATGTGTCCACCGCTTTATCCAATAAGGATTAGAGAAGAAGAGAGAGATAGACAGAGAGCCTTTGTGGGATAAATAAAGTGACATTTTCAAGTCCTATTTCTTCATTTCTAGACATCCCTTGGTATCATTGTAACACAAGAACAAAAGAATGATGTGGGCCTATGTCTGGCAAAACAGTTGAAGCATACATAACACGAAGGGCCATAAGAAACCTCAGCAGAGCAGCATGTAACGCTTCTGATTCACTGTAACAAGAGACGTTGAATGGAAACAGACGGAAGCAGATGAGGATACAATAAGGCAGGCTGGGCAAACCAGAGATTTGGTCCATGGCAGTATGAGGCAGCTGTGTGTGTGTGTGAGGGGGGTCTCATGCAAACTCCAAACTACTTGTCGAGGAAAAAAAATAATCAAATTTGTGGCTTCAGTGGTGCTTGAAAACAGCACCCTGAAACTCTGCTGTTCTCATGCTCCGTCACCTGGAACAGCAATAAACCAGTCAGCACTATGAAGCCAGGACACATGCATACACACACGCTCAAATAGCTATGCAGACATGTATGTGCATACACAGTATACTGTACAATAGAGCATCCATGCATGAATCCACGCCTGCACTCACACTCATTGTGGACCTAATCACTCATGCAAGATGAAGTTTCAGAATCTAATACAAATCATCAACATGCAACAAACTGTCCTGAATATAATATGTGATGGCCGCTACACGCGTCTGCGTTTCCACAAAACCTACAAGCAAAAACTACAGTTTGTCAAATGCACAATCCAGCACAATCAGTTTCAGTGTCCGACCAACAGTTCAAAACCCAAAGATGTTCATTTTAAAGTTATCTAAAACAAAAAAATATTTGAGAAGCTGGAACCAGAAAATGTTTTCATAATTTTTGTTCTTCATTAAAATGACTTGATTGATTATTGTATAAATCTTTCTGTTTCATTTTCTGTCAGTTGTGTCATTAATTGACTAATAGTTTGGGCTCTAATCTAATTTTGTGCCTGAGTTTCACCGAGTTTCTGTATTCACATGCAGAATTGTTATTAACGTGTGGATTATGAGTGTGATTGATAGCAAAGTGTGGTGTCGCATGTGAATGTATTTTCAAAACTTTCAAACCGGTTTCTGCTGCTATTATTTTAACAACAAATGCTGACAAATCTATTGCTACCACTACACTGGTATCAGGGCTATACTCAGAAAATAAGTATATTAATCTGTCAAAAAACAGTGTATTTTCTTCTTAATCCCCCTCTTATTGAAAAAAATACTCAAGACATGGCTTCAATTGTAGCAACTGACCTGACTGTTACTGATCAAACCTAGTGATGCTTTGTCTATTTAATTTGTCACATTAAATATAGAATTAAGGTAAATGGGAAGGACAGATGAAGGGAATGATGAACAGACAGGTAAATAGTTAGATATGATATGACAACAATAATAGAATACAAACAGGAAGACTTAATGTTAATAAGACTGTTTATTCAAAAGATATTTGATACAGAGCAGCCTGGGCCAAGTCCATCTCAAATTTGTCTATGCTGTACATGAGTCTTTGTCCTCAGCCTGAGTGGAGCGTAATATCAACTTTCAACAGGCATCAACCTCGGAGGTCAGAGCCTCTTTTAGGCCTGATTTCTGAGAAAGGACCTCAATGGTCACAGCATGAAGCACAATCTCTCTGCAGAGGGAGCCCTGACCAGAAACCAGAGTCCGTCACATTTTCATGGCTCTCTGATTTGCTGCTCTGCAATCAAAGTAAATCACTCAGGGCCTGAATATACTATAGCCGTTCAAAGCCCACATGTTCGATGAAGACAATGGTGAAAACTATACGGCAAAGTGAAGAAACACTGCACATGGGCTAGAGTTTCCATGGATACTTATTATTATAATATGTATTATTAGGGCTAATTTCACAGAAGCGTTTTGAGTGTAGAGGTAGCCAGCTGCACAGAACACATGTTTAACTACAAATAAAGCACACGAATCTTCAGTACAAAGCCAAGTGCTGTAAGTCCGTTTATACTATAATGTTCCCAGTATGTCTTTGTGAAAGTACACGAAGGGAGTTGTGGGAACAAGAAGGAGAAATGCCAAAGGGTGGGAAGTGGGAGGAAAAGCACCCTCAGATTTCCCATACCCAGTGGACCTTTTCAATTCAGCCTTGTCCAGAAAAGAAAGCGAGATAGTGACGGGGAAGAAAAAGATGTAAACTCCCACTGAAACACTTATCAGGTAAAGGGAAGACAGGAATGAGAATAATAGTGATAAATGTCAGTGCGGTGTAGCTGCCTCGGTGGCTTTGGAGGTTCAAAGTTATGCAGAGATACATTGTACATAGTGGCCACAAGAGAGTTAGAGTCGGATGGAAGAGAGACAAATCATATAAAAATTCAGACAATTCAAGATAATGCAAGAGTGGAACAGACTGGAATCATGTGATGATTTAAAAATATGTGCAATGCCGGCAGACAGTACGTATGAGCCATTGCGGTAGATGAGAGCGTGAAGTGTTTAGTGTGTTCTGTCTGTGCTCCATGTGCTGATCACCAAAGGGTGAAAAAGTGACACCCTTACAGTGAGTCAATTAGAAAAAAAAAAAAGATCAAGAATCGCATTCACGGCACTAGACAGTTTCTTATCGACTAAAGTGCGCCAGGTTAAAAAAGTGTCGATATAAAAGTTCACTCTAGGTTAGACACAAAGTAAGAAAAGAAAAAAGGACAGAAAATTCGAAGCGCCTCCTTTTTCCCTTTTACCTGACAGCAACGATACGTTCCTGCAGTCTATGAGTGCTATAAAGATCCGTCTTTGCAAAGTGCCTGCTGCCAGGAGCCCACAGCCATCAGCGCCCAACACTAGCTTGTCAATATGACATTCAAACCTACGCCAATTTTACATTTGATTAAACTTTAATACCGGGCTGCTTTTGAGTGTATGTTTTTTGTGTTGGGCATGTGGGCGTTTATTCATGCAATTGTGTGTGTGTGTGTGTGTGTGTGTGTTTGTGTGCGCGCGCGCGCATATGGATCCATGTGCGTGCAGGATTCCTGTATTTCAAACATGTCAAAGTGTTTCCTACATAAAAGCTGCAGTGAAAGACCGGAGATACAATCAAGTGCACCGGAGCATCCCTCATGTTGCTATCATCTCCTCCAAGATACTAAACCAATACCTTTGATTTATGGTGCGTCAACTGACATTCATTTACACACCTCTAAAGTGGCAGAACAAACACTGAGGAAATACCAAACTGGGCTGCAAACTCTCTGTTTTAAAGGTTGTGTTGAGGGAGTGTGGTGAAAAAAACATGGATTCTGGTAACAGTCTTTTCAAATTTACTAGAGGAAGCATACATCCTTCAACACATCTGCTTTGGCACAAAAAAAATCTTCCAGTACATTCTAGACTGACATGCTATACAATAATCTCCTGAGCATGTTCAGTACGCTTTGCACTTTTCTGATGTTGAAGAGGAATACAAAACGGAAGAAGGAGCTGCTGTAAGATAAAGTGATGGACATATACATTCATTTGTAGAAATCCTAACGTGAGAGATAACCCTGAGGTAAATACACTCTCACATCAAATGTCTTTCCTCACTAACAAAACGGTCAAACGAGAACTCCACCAATTTAGCATTGCACTCACGATGGGCAGTTTTTAAAGAAGTATCGAAATCGATGCCGCAGAACCGGTGATATGGTCGTTTTCATTCCATGCAACTATTATTTACATTCACATCACATTCACATCACATTCCTTCTGGAGCCACAAAATGCTTCATACAACTTTTTGGTGTAGTACTCTCCAAGACCGGTGGAGTTCCCCTTCTTCTATATTTCTATAAATCTATATTTTGTGATCCTAACCAGTGGTTCAAGTACATTTACTCAATTACTGTACGATTCTGAGGTACTGGAGTTGCATTCCTATTTTCGGCTTCTATATACTGCTAAACAACTACAGTGAAAAGGGTTTCCCCCCCTTCCTGGTTTCTTATTTTTTTGCATATTTGTCACGCTTAAATGTTTCAGATCATCAAACTAATTTTCATATTAGACAAAGATAACCCGAGTAAATGCAAAATGCAGTTTTTAAATGATGATTTAATTTTATTAAGGGAAAAAAGCTATCCAAATCTACCTGGCCCTATGTAAAAAAGTAATTGCCCCCCTTGTTATATCATGAAATAACTGTGACTAACCACATTTTTTGGAAAGCTGAGTTCAATTTCACTAGCCACACCCAGACCTGATTACTGCCACACTTGTTTAATCAAGAAATCACTTATGTAGAACCTGTCTGACAAAATGAAGTAGGCTGAAAGATCTCAAAATGCAACACATCATGCAGGTCTAAAGACATTCAAGAACAGATGAGAAGCAAAGTCATTGACATCAGTCTGGAAAGGGTTACAAAGCCATTTCTAAGGATGTGGGACTCCAGCAAACCATGGTGAGAGTCATTATCCACAAATGGAGAAAACTTGGAACAGTGGTGAACCTTCCCAGGAGTGGCCGGCCTACCAAAATTACTCCAAGAGCGCATCGACGACTCATCCAGGAGGTCACAAAAGAACCAAGAACAAGATCTAAAGAACTGCAGAACTGAAAACGACTGCTAACCAAAAAGAACCCAAAGGCTCATCTCACATTTGCCAAATAACATTTTAATGATCCCCAAGAGTTAAATATTCTGTGGACTGACGGGGCAAAAGATGAACTTTCTGGAAGGTGTGCGTCCCGTTACATCTGGCGTAAAACTAACATGGCATTTCATAAACAGAACATCAACAGTAAAACGTGGTGGTGGTGTAATGGTCTGGGGCTGCTTTGCTGCTCCTGTACGACTTGCTGTGATTGATGGAACCATGAATCCTGTTCTCTACCAGAAGATCCGAAAGGAGACTGTCCGGCCATCAGTTCGAGACCTCAAGCTCAAGCGCACTTGTGTCATGCAGCAGGACAATGATCCAAAACACACCAGCAAGTCCACCTCTGAATGACTTAAATAAAACAAAATGAAGGTTTTGGAGTGGCCTAGTCAAAGTCTGGACTTAAATCCAATTGAGATGCTGTGGCATGACCTTAAACAGGCCGTTCATGGTCAAAAACCCTCCAATGTGGCTGAATTAAAACAATTCTGCAAAGAAGAGTGGGCCAAAATTCCTCCACAGCGATGTAAATGACTCATTGCCAGTTATCGCAAATGCTTGATTGCAGTTGTTGCCGCCAAGGGTGGCACAACCAGTTATTAGATCTAGGGGGCAATTACTTTTTCGCAAAGAGCCAGGTAGGTTTGGATAGCTTTTTTCCCTTAATAAAATGAAATCATCATGCATTTTGTATTTACTCTGGTTGTCTTTGCCTTGTTACTGGTAATTTTGCACCAAAATATATGATGAGTTTATAAAATGTGATACTTTGTTATAGATTACATACTGGTAGTTACATTTAGCTACCTTTACAACAGAAAAATGCTATTCTTAAACATTATTCATAAATATGAATCTGAAATAATGTTATATATATTGATGTAACACTCACATGGGCCATGGTTTTGCCACGTTTTGTATATTTTGCTGATAATACATTTATACTTTGACTTAATTTGGAATGCAGGGCTTTGAGTTGTATCTTTACTATATTTGAATATTTCTGCCACCACTGATGATGACAGACCACATGAACCCTAGAAAATACCAGTGTGTTTGTTTTACATGAGGTTTTGGAGAGGTTTATCATCTACTACTATACTTTAAAAAGTGTTCTATAGGGCACCCTGATGGTCTAAAGATTAGGGCGCGGACCATGAACCCTAATGTTCTTGGATCGTGTCCAGTCGTTCCCACTTCTCTCTCTGCTCATACCCTAAACTCTCTTGTCACCTCTCTACTGTCGACTTTCCAACGAAGACATAAAGTTCCTAAAATAATGCTATAATACACTTGTACTTTCACAAACGTCTACACCGTACTTTGCTTTGTTCTTCCCAATAGGCAGGAAATACATTCTGGAAATGTAATTGCCATTAATCTTGTTCTCTAGGATCCCATAAAAAAAGATTGGGCTGTTACTTTTCAAATAACCTACAGTGCCTGAATTAAAACCCACTTTTAATAAGCATCAGATTCCCCGTTATTTAATCATTTATTCTTTACCCCTTTCTAACGTGCACACAGAGAAAAGGGCTGAGTACTATTAATTATACGATTATAATGAACCATGAGTGCAAACCGAGGGCTTCTGGCTTGTGTGCATCAAACCCAATAAGGAGATCAAATTTCCGATTAGCTTAACAGTGTTCTGCAGCGTTCATCAGCTAAAATATTCAACTCCCACACGTGCTCTCTCACTGGTCCCTCTCTCTCTCCCCCCCCCTCAGCTGGTCTCGCTCCCGCCCTAAGTCATGCAACTGTTACACACACGATTAAATGTACATGGAATAAGAGAATTCAGTCTTTCTAAATAACTAACTGCCATGTGTGGTCTTAAAGTGGACACAGAAGAGTTCTTCTCATTGCTTTAATTTATATTACTCAAATCATTTACTGCTACTTCAATAAAAATGTTTAGTTGGGAAGTTGGTCAGCTTCTACGTAGAGACTAAAAGACAACATTTTACACATATATTTTATCAGTGCAATAATATGATGTGGCCAGAAAGTAGAGACACTTTATTTCTAGACAGTCAGGCTAGTTAAAAGTCAATTTGTCTAGAGGGGATAAAGACGGGAAGGACGTTGGATGTAAAAGGTAGAAGAGTGTCAGGAGAGGAATATCCCATTATTACATTTGTTTCTTAACTTGCTCCAGATTGCCTTGAGGGAAACCGGGCACAGTCTGTTAGCCCGGGCTCAAACGGTGGCATATCAATTCCCAGACAACAAAATCTCATCTTGGAGTTAATGAAATGCACCATGCCAACAATTGTCTAATCAAAACTAAATGCTTCTCTGCAGTGCAACATCATTAGAGTCCATCAGCTGAAGTAGGCTCCATGGTGTAATGGATCCCTAATGACGGTAGTTATCATCACCGGTGACCTCAGACCTTTGTGCATCAGACATCACTTCCCAGTAAGCTGAACTCTTTATCTGTCTCATTCATTGCCATGCGTTCTAAATAGCAAATTGCAATATAATAAATTGCTACTTGTCCCGACAGTTACACTCAATTTTCCCCACATCAAAGCCCTCATCTCAAGGCTGGATAACAGACATTAGCCACTGGGAACGGCCGGCAAAGCTGCCTTTAACTCATCCACACACACACTAGGGGGCAGCAGACACTGAGCCCTGGGGCGCTGGATGCAAATGTTTGTGCAGATAAACTGGTCCCTCCCCCTCCTACGGGCTCCCCCTGGTTGATCTGTGGGTGACATCATCTGACCGTCTGGGCCTGCCCTTGCACCTGTAGGTGCTGTGACACTGGCAGCGCCTGTCCTCCTCGGAAAGGTTCTTAAAGACCCGCAAAACCTGGGTCCTTTCAGCTCTGGTGCCGTTGGCATGGCAACAGAACCCAGAGAACACACAAGAGTCATTTACCAGAGGGCCCCAGAATATCAGATCAATAGTACTCTAGTGCAACCTAGGCTTTAGCCGTCCCCCTCCTGCTTGTAGGATGTGCAAGGTCGAGCTCCAACCCTGTGAGACACAAAAAGGGTGAAAGAGTCAGGGAAAGGATCAGCTCAATATTACAACAGATGTCGAACTTGCTGTAACAGCAGAGTGAGATCTGTGCCAGCGTCTTATGAAAAAGTAGCGCACGGATGTGAATGGGGCGTACTTAACCTCATGTACCTACAGCAGAGACCTGTTAAAACCTGATCAAAGCTGATGCCAGTAGGCAAACATACGTGACACATATTCACATGTGAACTAATGCATGCACAACAAATATATGCACATTCTCACAAGCATATGTTCACATGAAAGCACTCAAATAAACAAGTCACACACCCGCTGTTTCACATAAACACATGTGTAAACAAAACAAAGCAGTTCTGTTTGTGATAATTACAGTGTGGAAGTGATGCGGATGCTGTGTGGGCATGATTGCCTTGTACCTCAGTCTTAATGCAGTGTCCCACGGATCAGAGGGGTGAGTGAGTCAGCTCCTGCACAATTCCCACCTTCCTTAAGAGACCCATTTTAATTGACAGACTCACAATAAATGTGCGTGTGTGACACCCACACACTGGTTATACTTTAATTTTCTTTGGTTGGTACATTGCTTTCCACGTGCACCTGGCGTTAAAGGCTTCCACATGTGCCGAGAGTTTCGAATCAAGAATTCTTACATTTCACTGCAGATTTATTCCTGATTATGCAAATTACGATCCTACGTCCAAACTATCAAACAATAACAGTTCAGTGCATTAGTGGTCACAAATGGTCAAATTGCATCTACTTTGAATGATGCAACGAGGATTTGACGGCTCATTTACTGTGAAAAACATTAATTGTATCACCGGTTCCTTGATTTCTCATTGAATTAATCTTGAATTAAGAATGATATTGTAATTTTATGGACACAAACATTCACTGAGAGGATAAATAACAGTCTATATTACAGTCACAGTAATATAATATAGACAACAGATTTGGAGAACATTTACTTAACCTTGCACTCAGGGCTCACAATCGACCTGCATCAGATATAAAGTTAAAAAACAGATATTTTGAAGCTTTCCCCATCTGTAAATGCCTTTGAAATCCCAGTGTACATGAGTATTTTTACTGCATGTGGACACACTGATGGTCAGAAGCCAATTAAAAGAAAGATTAGTTAACATTTTGGATTCATAAAACCCCTGAGCAGCTACAATGGGCTCCAAGAACTAAACCAATGGACCCTAATGGCCATTTTTAAAACACATGAGTAGCATTTTACAGTCTCAAGGCACTATATCAGCTCCTCCTCCCAGTACACACTCAACTCCCAGTCAGGAGTGCATTTCAGTATTAAGCAGAATTTATCCACCTCTTATGCACCACTTAATGAGCACAGTGCTAAATTGCTACCAGAGCAATTACACACACATCAGTTCTATATTCCCTGACATGCCGCTTCCACGATACACACATCAACAGTACAAATCAAGACAGGCCATTACATGAATCAAACTGCACATTTGCTGAAATCTGATCATGTTTATACATTTAAAAAATCTTACCAGAGCAGACAATACACACATCAGTAGGCTTACAGCAGCAGAGTTCCTCATTGATCGGCAGTATGGGAGTGTGATGTGAATGGCCGTCTTGGCAGGAGAAATTATAAAGCATTCTGTAACGGAAAAACTCCCTCCACACACACACACACAGGTCCGTGTGCAGAAATGAGACATTGATCCATAATTGGAAGCACTCAGTCATGAAATCTAAAGACTAATTAAAGAAAGAGAGCTTTAATGGCAGCCTTTTACATATTCAGCACAGTGATGCAATGCTGCTCGCCGACATGCAGCCTGTGAGAGATGGAGGGTTGACGTGGGTTGACTTGGATCGCACAATGATAGACTAATGACAAGTGTCTGACACGCTCGACTGCATCAGCGTGAGCCGCTCGCGCAACACGAAGATGCGACATAAGATGTTATCATTGCGGCTTTGCCGTCACTGACAGTCACACCAGCTACGACAAACATGCACATTATGCTGCATCAAGGTCTTTTACTGATGGTTAATCAGGGATATGGTGTTGGCACAAAATGGCAGTGAAGGTGGTGAAGTCATCGCTCAACTGAGGAGCTGCTTAGGTGGATGTCTTTTCAGTGTGACCTCTACAGGCCAACGGCAGCGTCTGCTGCCTCACTGTCATCTGGAATCGCTCCAGCACATATGGATCCGTTTGTGAGTGTGAAAATGTGCATGTACACCCATGAATCTGTGTCAAGTGTTCAGGGTGCCTATGTGTGAAGGTTCAAGGTGGAAGACGTGACATGTACAAAGTGTGGCATCTCATCTGGAGGCGTGAACATGTCAGCCGGTCCCGCTGTGTTGAGGCGCCCAGGGTCCAGCTTCTGATACCACTGTGGCCTGCTGAGGTGTACACGCTGCCTGATTACATGTCAGGGCTGGTAAGTCCTTCTAAACAGGCACCAGGCCACAAGAGAAGGGTGCCGACGGTGGCATCCTATACTTTTCCCTGCACGTTATCAGCTGGACAGAGTTCCACTTTCAACCTGTTAGGCTGCGAATGATAACAGAGGACAGCAAAAGATTGCTTGTCAGTGTTAGCACGCACAAGTGCTGCAGTGCAGATGAGAAGATGTGGCTCGTACCTTTTTCGTTTGTCTTCTGCTTGATTGAATCTGCTTCTGACTGAAAGCAGAGCTGCCCAGTTGAGTTACATGTGCGGAGTTCTTCAACATTCCTTTCTTTGTGCATGCACAAGCCCCTTCCTGTGTTTCTTTTTTTTTGCAAATACTGCTTCTATACCTTTCTCTACAGCCCAGGGCTTGTTTAAATAGGCTCATTTAAATATTTCTCCTGTGCAGGTTAGAAAAATGAGACAATGTTGGCGCCAGACCAGGCATTTCTTTAAGTGGAATAGGCTTCAGTATAAAAGCCAATCATCTTGAAGGCCAAGCTAAACTCAGGTTAATTGGAGCCAACTGCGGGCCAAGGTTCCTTTTGACTATTCAGTTAGATAAATGGGGAAGGAGCTTTTGAGAGAAATTTGAATGGCGATATTAAAGACAAGCTTATTCTTGCTGTTCGGTTATTGTTCATCATAAAAGAGTGCTGATTGAGGGAAAACTTTATGAAGGTATTATTGGAGCAAAACACCTGAGCACCTGTGACAGTGGAGTTTGTAGATGTAGACAATAGTCACACACGTGTATCAGTAAATTTGAAGTCGCAAAGAAAAATGCTTTACAAAGCAGCAAACCTGTAGAATTTTGTTCTCTCCCACAAACACGACACAGCAGTTACACCTTCTCAAATTCTTCACTGCAGGTGCACAAATCCTGCGCTACGAATGACAAATTAAGACGCTCACATTTTTGCTACACACCCGTATCAAAAATGTGAAGTCATGAACATAATTTGCACATCCACAAATCAGTATGTGTCGTGAGAGTTGCATAAGAATATTTCTCACTACTATATTTTTTTCTTGGCTATATTTCTATCACAAATACAAGTCAAAAAAGACAACTTATTTAATCTGCCGCTACGCGTCTCAGATGCCGTTTTGTCGCTCACAAATGACGGGTTCTGTGCGCTCTCACGTTTGCACCACATAGCTTAGTGAAATGTTGAGCAAAGGTGATTTGTGTACTTGTAGAGTCAGGCAGGGGTCACCTGAACGTGGCAACGTCATGGATGCTCTTCTGACTGAAAACCCTGCCCAGAAGGGTGCTCAAGCAAGCTAGTGAGTGTGTGTTCTTATTATTTGGTTGAGTATGAGTGATAGAGTGTGTCTTCACTGGGGTGTCATTAAAGGGGGCAAACCTGGATGATTCATGGGGCCCCAGCTTGCTAGGGGCCCCTAAATGTTTAGAAAATAATTTCTTTATCAATAAAAAAAATCTTATACAAAGGAAAACATGTGGTGAAAACATAAACACATAATCAGAGCAGGCATCTTTAACCGACCATCCTATTTAAACCCCGCCCCCATAATGCATGTAGTTTGGTCCATTTTCCAGGAGGATTAAAAAAGTAATAATACTGCTGCTGATCTGAGTCTGACAGTTGCTCCAGCTGTCCGGCAGGATGTAGCACTAGTCTGCTTTCACAGTCAGATACAGCAATGCCGCCTTCAAGAAACAAATCAGGATATCAGAAAAGGAAAGAAAAAAAAGTGAGAGACATAGAGCAAAATAAATGAAAAACACCTTTACTCACCATGTTTTTCCAAGAAAAAAGTCAGTGTAGACAGACTGCCCCTGCCAAATTGAGAAACGGTAGCCTAGCCAAAGCTTGCTAGCTACAGATAGATACTTACCATCAAATAAAGCAGTAATTATTAACATGATGGTGAGCTACCACCAGCTATGACTAGCTAATTAGCTTTTATTGGGATATTATTATAACTGATGTTATTTTAATCTCAAACATTTTGAATTTTATGTTAGAGGCCCAGTAGGTTTTCTTTCATGGGGTCCCAAAATTCTGGTAACGCCTCTGTGTCTTCATGTATGTATTTTGGCTGATGTGTTCATGTATTGGTTATGTGCCTGGAATAGCATATAGTCTGGTTTTGTACTTTTGCCTCTGTACACCATCACAAAAGGATTTTAAACGATGCAATCAAGATGCAATTGAAGAGTAGACTTTCAGCTTTAATTCAAGGGGTTCAATAAAAATATTGCATAAACCGTTTAGGAATTGCAGCCATTTTTAAACAAAGGCCCCATTTTCAGATGCTCAGATGTAATTGGACAAACTAACAATTATAAATATATGGATTATTTTTAATTCTTGGTTGAAAATACTTTGCAGTCAATGACTGCCTGAAGTTTGGATCCCATGGACATCAAATGCTGAGTTTCCTCCTTTGAGATGCTTTGCCAGGCTTTTACTGCAGCCGCCTTCAGTTGCTGATTGTCTGTGGGTCTTCAGTTTTGTCTTCAGTATGTGAAAAGCATGCTCAGTTGGGTTGAGGTCAGGTGACTGACTCGGCCATTGAAGAATATTACATTTTTTTGCCTTGAGAAGCTCTTGGATTGCTTCGCAGTATGTTTTGGGTCATTATCCATCTGTACGGTGAAGCGCCGTCCTATTGGTTTTGCAGCATTTAGCTGAATCTGAGCAGATAGTTTAGTCCTGTACACTTCAGAATCTATCCTGTTACTTCCATCAGCAGTCACATCATCAATAAACACCAGCGACCCAGTTCCACTGGCAGCCATACATGCCCATGCCGTAACACTACTTCCACCATGTATGACAGATGATGTTGTATGCTTTGGATCATGAGTCGTTCCATTCTTTCTCCAAACGTTTCTCTCCCCATCATTCTGGTGAAAGTTAATCTTTGTTTCATCTGTCCAAAGAATCTTGCTCCAGAATTGGCCAGGCTTCTTTAGATGTTTTCTGGCAAAGTCTATTCTGGCCTTTCTGCTCTTGAGTGTTACCATGACGGAATCTCTTGATTGTAGACTTTGATAATGATACGCCTACCTCCTCGAGAATGTTCTTCACTTTGCTAGATGTTGTGAAGGGGTTTTTCTTCATCAAGGAGAGAATTCTGCGATCATCCACTTTAGTTGTGTTCAGTGGCCTTTCAGGTCTGTAAGGTCTGTAAGGTGCACACTATTTTAAACCCTGATGGTGAATTAAATAAGTAGTATATATATAAGTAAATATGTGCATATGATAAAGTGCACGTCTGCGTGATTAAGCCCATGGGCCATGGCATCAAAATCTCACTCTAGCCAGGTACCCAAAGTTGGCAACCCTGGTATGAGTTTCTTATTTTGTGATTTGTAGCGCAGGATTTGTGCACCTGCAATGAAAAATTTGAGACGGTGTAACTGCTGTGTCGTGTTTGTGGGAGAAAAAAACATTCTACAGGTTTGCTGCTTTGTAAAGCATTTTTCTCTGCGACTTCAAATGTACTGATACACGTGTGTGACTATTGTCTACAACTACAAAACTCCCCTGTCACAGGTGCTCAGATGTTTTGCTCCAATAATACCTTCATGAACCTTGTTCAATAGACACTGCAAATGTGTAATTAGAAGAGAAACAACCAATATGTTTGTCAGAATGCCTGTAGACAATTGCATGTTTACATCTCAACCCACTTTGCCTCCCTGGCTGAGTGCTACCTGCAGCGAGCGCAGCAACAATTTTGATCTAACCACAGGTCTAAACTGTGTCTGCTCAAAAAACATGAGGAAGTTTGTGCAGAGGGTACGGTCATACATATATTTATGGGAGGAGAGCATGGGAAATAAATCCGTGCTGTGCTTATTTGTGGCCTTTGATTCACGCCAAATTTCAAACCAAAAGTGAAAGCGCCTGATCCTTCAGAGGGAGGATGTAACTGCAGAGAGGAATTGGTTTGTCCCAATTGTGTAGTTACACTAATGAGTGTAAAAAGTATACGTATTGAGTAATTTGTTAGATTTACTTTTTAAAGTAAGACACATACACATACACAGTTGATGAAACAAAGTAAGTCATTATTTCGATGTCATGTGCCACACTGTGCACTGTAATTAATCAATAAGTACTTAATATTTAAAACGTTTTACAATGAAATTTGCCAAAGACATTTTTTGTAAGGATATCATAATCTTAAAGTAATTTAAAACCATAAAGTTGTTAGCCCATTATTCCGTAAGCTGTCCTCATCTCCACTTTATTCTGGTAGTCTAGCTTTCCAGCCATTTTTGCTGGCCGTAATCTAAACCCCAAAAGGATTTAAAAATGGCACATCATGGAGGCATATAAGGATGAATGATATTTAAATAATTTTGTACGTTATTGTATGTCCATGTTACATACATTTTAAAGGTAAACATGATCCAAAGGTTACTGCAACTAATCAGCTTAGTATGTCAGGTTGTTAGTTTGGTCTATTTTATATTGGATATCAATCTGTTATAAACTAACACCAAGAAAAGCAGCAAAACAAAAGTTGACTTATGACTTAAACAAAAGGTATGACTATTGGCAATTAAATCTAAAACTGCCGTGCAAGAAACTGTAAAATGAATATATATATATATATATTATATATATTATGAATATATATAAATGTCTTGGCCTACAAAATAGTACATTTACATATGTTATTTATATTTTTAAAAAATCTATTTAACTGTAAGTAACTACCAAAAAAATAAAACCTCTGGGTAATGCGACACTCCAAACACTGGTGGTCACAATCTAATCCTCCGGCGGATTAACCTCTAAGTGCAGGATATTCGCTCATAAACCTTTAGAAATCTGAAACACATGAACTCTCTGGTACACATGCAATCCTCAATCTGTCTCTCCTCTGCACACTATCTACCACGTGGTGCTGGCCACAAAGTAATGGACAGCTTCCGCCATGTCGTGAATTGAGTGAATCTGGGCCACTATGCAATCAAACTGCTCCCTATGTCACTGACAAGCTATTTAGGTCACCATGTAAAGCCAATGTGATGCACGAATACGTTTTACGCTTTGACAATGGTTACCTTCACAACGTCACGGCCCCTTGGCGTAGATGTACACAACACAGATCCGATCTTCCCCACTGAGTGCTATCACTGTCTGGACTCAACTGGGAAAGTGCAACGAGGCACACTGGGACATTATTCCCCCATATTGTTTCCTTGGCAGTGGAGCAGAGGAGCCGCCTGAACAGCCAGATGTAATCTGGGCTGACTTCTGTAATCAGCTGGATGTCCTGGGGAGATGCAGAATATGCCACGTCGCTGCGCCGGGCCTGATAAAGGAAACCAAGCCACATCTGTTCTATTAAATACAATTTGAATGTTACTTTCTCATCAACCTTACAATGTGGCACCTAATAACACCCTCAGTGTTCACTCCGTCTTCATCAAAAAATAGCTCTGTAAGAAAGCTGGGACACGTCTGGGCTGTCGCACACACAAGCAGTGATCGCACAGTTTGGTATTGGTAAATACTGCCAATGAGGCTCCATTGAGAGTGTTTACAGTAAATGGAGGCCAGAGGGAATACGCTGGAATCATTAGCATTAAGACTGTCAAGTTAACATTCCCGTTTGCCCCTAATGGTTCGCTTCATTTCAGCCTTGATTTATGCAGCATTATAAAGCATTAAAGCTCATTCTCAGGGCTGCTGCACCTTAACAAAAAACGCCTTCATACACACACACACAAAAAAAATAAAAACAAATCAAGCACATCACACCGATTCATGTGCTGTAGTGATTGTGACAAGTACTGACTGTTTGGTTCATTTCTTTGTTCATCCGAGGTCACCTTGTCATTCTTACTGTAACTAGACATTTTCACCTCACTGGAGCAAACAGCAAAGGCACAAATGTCTCGGAGACCCTAAGATATCAGAGGAAGAATGATACATCCACGTATGAATATGGCTAAAATTGTTCAGGGGCCTTGAGCACTGAAAAAGCTATCTTGGGTCCTTTGTTTCATTGCAGTTTTGCAATAAATGTCACAAACTATAAATAATTATGTTCTTAAAGGTTCTCTAGACTTTGAAATTGAGATAAATTGTGAGGTAGCTGCCAAATCTCACCCATTATTACATAGCTGTATGATTTCTTTCCCTCTGGGATCCTAACCATTCACATTGGTGAGATTTACAAGCCTGCTTTAGAGGAAAACTCATGTATCTTTACAGCGAAATTAACGTACGCTGGATTTAATTACATTAATCTGAACTCTATGCAGATTTGACTTCGACAATGTAAAACAGGCCACGGTGAGGCTGTGTGAAATTTGGATAATTAAAAGGTATTAAAACATATATGTCCTCTCCAACCACCCCCTCCCCTTCACACTTGGACTGGCTTTCTTGTGGAGTGGCTATAATGAGTGGACTGCGTGCTGTCCCTCTGCTGGGTGTGGTGTGCGGGATTAATGAAGTGGTGGCTCATAAGGGAGATCCAACTGCACCCAGAAAGTCTTAATGAACTACCAAGACCTAGACATGGCGCTTTTACTGAGGGCTTCCACTTATGGCTTCTGACTTGCTGAGGAAGCAGGACTGCTATTGTTTTGAATGGGCTCGTCTTTGATGGTGACAAGGTGAACTTTTCAATCTACCAGAGTGCACTTCAGCCAATATCACGTGTACTCCACATAGCAATTTTGTCCGTGTCTATAGGGACTCATTTTGAATTCTTTGATGTACTGTAGCACCATCACTGAAAACCAAAGAAACGGCGCCATGTTCACTTGAAAATAAGAGGTTAAAAAGGTTAAAAAAATCTGTATATATATATATATACACATACATATACAGCTCTGGAAAAAATTAAGAGACCACTCCAAATTTTCCAAAGGTCATTTTACTCAAACACATACCTATAAATAGTAAAACCAGAGAATACATTTTTTCCAGAGCTGTATATATATATGTATATATATATATACACAGTATATGTGGCTCATCTCTCATCTTGCAGGCTCATACAAAAAATAGGAAGTCAGGTATCTATAAAAAGGAAACCAAGTATTTACAGCATGGCAAAAAACAAACAGCATACAACTAAATACAACTAAATAAAACAATAGGAACTAACTGTTCGATAAGCCCATCCCCTTTAGCTACTGTTGCATGGCACATATGAAGTTTGCACATTTCTAAATTAGGACTACGGACTAAATTCTGTGAGTTGACCCTCAGCTGACTTCTTAATGTTTCCAGTTGATTCACTTTTACATAGGAAGCCTATATAAAGGTCTTAAACGTGCAGTTGATAGTTACATACATGACGTAATACTAAAAGACTGGATCAGATGGTAAGGACGCTTACTTTTTGTCTGGGACTGATCCATTTAGAAAACATGGAAATAAAGGAGCAGCATGACTATGACCTTTTTCTTGTCCTTTTTCACCACATCCTGTACAGTATTTTTTAAGTTTTTAACTTTTTTCCTTTATGTGGGCATAAATAATACATAGTTATTTAATGACATGCCTCATACCTTTGGACAGGTTACTCCTGTACGTATTCCTGTGCGCATTACATTACACACTGTTTAATCAATTCCTCACACATATGCAGTCGTGTTAAAAAAGATGGCGTTTTCTATAGGGTGAATAGGGTTCTGTCATTTTTCCTTAAAAGCCCAACCTGTCTTTCCACTGTAGCACCCCTTTATGAAATACTGTCACCTCAGTATTGCTTTTCTAGCCTGGATGCCTCCAGTCAGTGAAAGTGTGCAGATTTGCATTACCATAGGTAATTCCAATGTCTGCAGGGCTGAGCAACAGATTCAAAATGTCATACCTCTGAAAAGAATGTGCTGTATGATGAATACTTGGGAAAAAAAAATCATATTGTTTGATGACAACTGACAAATATGTCTAGAATGTGTAGCTGTAAAGCAGATCCTATGTTAAATTGGAAGTTTAATGTAAGAAAGCAGATAAGGTTGGCAAGTGCAAAATGGCTAATGTCTCAATGCTTTATCTTTTTAAATGGGTATTTACAGCGAGCCGGGTGTGGTTGAAGCATCAGCTGTGAATGAGAAGAAAGGAATGGCTCAGCTGGCCAGAGTGAGCGGCTTCAAGTGACTGACTGAACCTGCACATAAAGTACACCTGACCCAACACTGTGCTCTCATGCTTGCAGCTGGGCTGGGCACCCATCATGGCGCACACACACACACAGCCTGCAGTTAGCAGTCCCACAGACATTATTCAGTGAACCCTAAATCCAGTCCACAATCCAAGGTACAGTGGCGGCGCCAACGATCCATTTGTACCACGGCTGACAGTCTGCACTCCAATTCCGTTCTGTGCGTGTATATCAAGATGAAAATCCAACCTCACTGCAGTCATGAGAGCAGTTACTGAGGACATACGTGTCTGCTGGTGTCATTAGCTCACTTACTAACAGCTGCTCACCCTGGGCAGCTGTTAGCCACTCTTACGCTTCCATACACGGATAGTTTGCTTTAGATGTACAAACCATGTACATAAAGTACCATTTGAAATTCCAATTTAAAAAACGAAATAGAGTTTAGGATGTTGAATGAAAGTCTGAGAATATGGAATGAACATGCACCATGCCAATTATTTCATCATCAGATTAGATGATATACCGTGCGGATTACGTTCCCTGAAAACAATTTTTCTCGTCCACAGAGTGGAGTGGTTAAGCAAACAAAGCACAGGTCTTTGAGACTGAAAACTGGAGTTTACATGCTGCATCCTGCATGTGGTTAGGTGTTCGTCACAGTCACTAAGGTTTTTAACACAAACAAGCATTATTTTTCCAACAATATGGAAAGATCATGGTTTGGGTTAAATGTTGAAAAGAACAACTATCGACTACTAAGTCGACTAGCTTTCTCTAAACTGAACCAAGTGCTGTGAATTGCCTATACGTAACCTTAAAGAATTCAATCATGCTTTAGTTGCCACTAACTGATGATTGTAGACATGAAAATAAAAAAACACGATAAACATAATCTGGGTGATGCACTTGTTGTTGCCAGTACATAGTTATATATTCAGTTAACATTTGCAAATTAGTATTATATAAACACTCAGTGACTCAATACTGCACCCACTGACTATGGCGTTGAAAGTGTAGCTAAAAGTAAATGATTTACTGCATTGCAAATCATTTTGGGATAATTTTCTGAAAAATATTGACTATTATGGGAGTATTGTGCAACTATTATGTTGAGAAAAAGGTCCAAAGTAAACATCTGCAAGTTCTTGTTTTGCATCTGCATGTCACAGTTTTTAAGATTATATTGAAATTGGTTTAAAAACAATGTCACCTTAATTTTAATTTCTCAATGCTACACCAGATTGTGACAGACCAAAAATAGGTATAAAAACATATCATGCTGGTGTAATGCTTGCTAAGTGCCAGTCATGTTGAAACTGTAGGAAAACACATGGCAATCGGTAATTCACCCTTTTAAACTGCTTTCGTTTAGTTTCACAATCCCTTCTGCTTTCCATGCAAGCGACGCGTTGCCTTGGCTGCATCTCTTTGCTTTAAGTGTCTCTGGCTGGCTATGACTGCTGATTGTGCGATCTGTTAAGTCATAAACTGTACCCTACGCAGCCGTGTGCACAGTATGCTAGTGTTTTTAATGATCTGTACTTTTCGGAGGAAGGGCTCTTGAAGCAATCAATGTCTGAAAGCAGAACTCGTATTTGGATCAACAGATCATCACGTTAATCATGTTGTCAAAAAAGAAAGCTAAAATTAAAATGCAAACGGGATCCACATTTATTTGACCTACAGAATTCACACACCTCATCATCCTCCCATCCTCAAGGAAGCAGCAGAAAAAAAGAAAGCAGGCTGAATGACAGCTCAACAGATGAGATAGCTATGTCTAATCCAATTCTAAAAGAGCTTCATTTAAATGACTTGGAGCAGGGAGGACAAGAGGAAAACTTGGAGCATTGTGTATTGTATAGCCATCACGGGGCGTCTTTGGTCTTTTCTGTGAAGTGATTTTGACAGCTTTGGGGATTAAGGAGCAGTCCATTGTACATGGCCCAAACAGCAGGGATTAGACTAAATATGCTCACTCTTGTCTCTGGCTCCTTCCCTTAGTAAATCAATAAAACATGATTTTACGTGTATGTATGTGTGTGTGTGTGTGTGTGTGTGTGTGTGTGTGTGTGTGTGTGTGTGTGGGGGGGGGAGACGGTGAGGTCGTGAGACAGAGCAGAGAG
>JAVQJF010041801.1:0-13035 GCA_036023855.1 Gadopsis marmoratus
TCTGAGCCAGATGTCCACCAGCGTGGTCGAGGTCTGGCAGCCAGAGGACGCAGACCCGTTGGTCCCACTCCAGGTAACTTCCACAGTTCACCCTCGGCCGTGTTTTGTATGGAGATATGAACACTGAGAGCGATTGAATCGGCCCAACGCTGCAGCCAGATGCACGAGCAGCACGTGTGTTGCCCAGCGTCTCTTTGGCTCCGCTTTGCAACTAGTTGACTTGTGCGTTGTTGTTGGTTGTTTGTTTGTTTTGTTTGTTTGTTTGTTTGTTCGTCCGTGTGAGGGAAGGCCAGTGGCCGCACTACTACCGTGCAAACTGTGTAGTTCTTTAGCTGGTGTCCATATACGTTCCAATATACTGAAACCAGAGCAAGAGGCCACCTGCCATGTGGCTCCTCCTTATTTTCTTTTGTTTCATGGTGGAGTTCAGTCAGCAGTACACGCTGTGAGAGCACGTCGGGGTCGAGGCAGGTTGAGCACTTTCTTGCAGTCCGTACCGGCATACTACTTTTGGAATGTGCTTCTTGCCTCCTGTAGTTTTCATGCCGTGCTGTCTGTTGTGGAGGATTGGCTTACACACCTAAGCATTTTCAAGTAGGTTATGTAATTATGTGGCAGGACGGCACAAACTGCAGGACTCCAGTGTTTGCTGATAACCTGCCATGAGGTCACCAGCTGACTGTCATGTTACCTGAGGGGCGGTGGCTTTTTTCTGCATGCCTTTGTAAGCAGCCTGGCATTGATCAGTTGGTATCCTTGGAAAACAAGTAAAAATCGTAATGTGCCACACTTTAAAGTAGTTTCAAAACATTAAGTGAATTCTGTTTATCAAGCATTAATGGTAGGCTTTTGTAGAAAGATTTATATAGAGTAAATAATAAAGGCAGGTTTGTTTGCCTTCCACAAAAATACATCCACATAGTTGATTTTGTTGCCATTTTTGCAATCTGCACACTGCACTATTTATACTATAAGAAAGACACGCTCAGAGGCAACTCAGGAAGAGTTAATTCAACATTGAAGATCATTCTTGGAGGTTGTTGGACAATTAAGATGTTTTAAAGAAAGGGGACAAAGCATCATCCCCCATGTCAGTGTTTGGACATGTTTTTTCCACTCATTCCTACCTTGCAGACCAATTGGCAGATGGCAGAATTGTTGACATTGTTAGGTGTCATGTTTAGATAGGCAGGGGTGAATGGAGTGACTGTCTCAGTTACACAGGCTGTGTGAAATAGAGCATGACATGGGTGTTTTTCTTTTATATTCCAGAGCTGCTGGTGGTCAGCTGGTTAACTAGCATACTGTATGTTGCTGCAGGCATATTGAAATGGTGATGCAGGAGATACAGTGCCATGACGCATATTTAAAATCAGATATTGAATGTGGGCAGGATATCATAACTGAACCAATATTGCGTGCAGAACTAGAACTTGTAATTGTTGCTATCATGATCTGATGCCTCTTGTGATTTTGAAAACACTGACCTAAGTTTTGGATTTGATTAAATCAAATGTTCTGATTGGCTGCAATAAATAGGTGGCTTCCAGTCCCCTAGCGATAGTTAGATTAGTTCAGGTTTACAGCTATTTCATCTGCCTTTTTGTGTTTTGTATACAGACCCTTGTCATACACGTTTTAAATTACTGCGTTCATCTTAAAATCTCCTGCAACTAGAATCCCATTCACTTACAAATGACATGAAATTGAAAATTTCCTCTTAATGGCTCACCCGCTGCAACAAGCAGCAATCGAGGGTGTCCTTTTTGTCTCATTCAAGCCATTAACTTCAAATCTTAAGCCAATCATCAATGGTGTTGGGGGCATTCTAGGATATAATGCAGAATAAAACAAGATTACATCAGTTGGAACTTTTCAAGCTGCAACCTGTAATGTTTGCCAAGTTCAGACAACAGATGTGCAATTATGGATAGAATCAGTAAATCAAATTTAAGTAAATTATCTTTACATGTACCTGAGAAACTGTTAAATGATCAAAAATATAGGTAGAAATTACTGTTTTTCGCTTATGCAGCAAATTAAATGCCTGATAAATTATACCACCATATCACATTGATGAAAAAGTCATATTAAAAATATCCTGGAAATCCAATATTGCCATAACCCAGTCCTGCTCTTTGATTTGCAGCATTCCCTGCCAAGACGTTTAAAGGGCAGTTGCTACCTCCTATAGAAGTAATATGGTAAAATCTTTACTGGTTGATGGATCTTTATCATATCACAGTGTCATATCTCCCAACCCAATTTCTCAGACTACAGTGGAAACGTTAGAGCGTCTGATGTGGTGCTTTTCAAAATGTCACTGTAACACTATGTTCCTTAAGGTGTGTGTTTGACTTGGTGCATACTGCAGTAGTTTGCATATAGTGCAGGTGCAAAGATGGGAGAGTAGATAATATGTCTGTCGGATCAGGATTCACAGTAGTGTTTCAGACAGCCACTATACTTACGCATGTCCGCTGGTGGTGTTTTGTGGTGTGATCATGAAGCCATAATGTAACCATAAGGCCCCAGATTGTTCCTATGGAAACTGTATGTTCTGCATTTGAAGAGCCCAAAGCTTATCTGTGTAGGCCATGCATGGTGCACGTAACCTACCATACTGTAGTTAAGTGTTTGAACTGCTGTGTTGTATTAAGTCACTTAGTAAGCATCATTCATTAGAATGTGTGAGATGATCATTGTTTACATGTAGTACCTATTCCTGCCATGTGTATTTTGAAATGTCCTGCTGTGTTTGTTGAATTTCCTCAGGTAATTGTCAAACTGAGCCTCATTTTGCAGACTAGCCTCGATTTTATTTATGACAAAGTGGAGAAGATTACAAACCATATCACACAAGTCAGGGTTTGATTCAAGCCTCATCTGATCGGTCAGTTGAATTGTTCACTGTTCATAAAGAGGAATGAACTTTCAACAAACCTCGGTACATGCAGTATGTTGACAATGCACAGTGTAATCTGGTTAGGTAATAGTTGCACATTGTTTGGCGTAACTTGATTTTCATGATTTGCAATAATTGTGTGAATGTCTGGAAGGAGGCTCTGTGCTCTGGAGGAAACATTATCCTGCTACCAAGTAAGAGACGGAAATATGGAGGGACTTTGTTGATGTTTGTTTTTCATGCCACCGTAAGCAGCACTGAATTTAGGTGATGGATGTATATTTATGTTATTAATCCTGAGGGAATTTTTCTTGTCATCACAGCACTTTAACTAACACTAAACAATATTAACTAAGAAATAAAAAGGTATGTTGAAGATACTGTATGCAGTATAAAAAGTATCTCTAAGATAAAGAAAAATAACAATTTCACCAGCCATGTCAACATTGTCTAGCTCTGTATCAAAGTCACTGATCTTCAGAAATTCTGTATTCATTCAGTAATCCCGAATGTGTGAGAACATGCATTGGACAACAAACGGGTCCTGTTTTTATTCTGAGAACTCCAGTGTACTCTGCCAACATGATCAGAAATTGCTGCCTGCTGTCGAACCCTCAGTGTTCGGGTGGAAAAGATATAATGCTAGTTTTTGTTTCCCAAGACTGTTCCAGTTTTCTGCTTGGATTTCCTGGTTTATTTACAGTGAAATCACATTTTATGCAAAATAAAACAGTTGACGTTTCAAGAAATAAAATGCAGCTGCACAGTAAAACGTATTAGAGCAGTTGGTGGTGATTCAATGTGAAAATTATAGTAGCCAGAAGGCTGTTTGGCATACTGGTATATTTGGTGGTTATTTCTAGGCCACAGTTTGAATGTAGAATAAATTAGTTGCTGTTTTGACCATATTGACTCAAGCAAATTTTTCTTTCATTTTCAGGTGGAGAAGGAACGAAGAAAAGATGGTCTTCCACTGGAAGACAGGTAAGCATTTTTTTGTTTATCATCTGTGTGAACGGCATAAAACGGAAACTCTCCTGTGGGTTTTGTCACACATTTGTAATGTATTACACAGTCATGACAGTCAGCAACCCCAGAAGAAAAGGCATAGAAGACATTTAAACCATCTTGCTTTGCTAGTTCAAACATTGGTCAGAGAAAGTCACACACAGTTGCGAGAAATTGAAAAGTTTTCCACCTGTTCATGAGTGGCACTAGGTGGAGATTTTCCACAAAGCCACATAGTTACAGACAAACCCCAAACCAACGCACTTTGCTTCATACTGAAGTGTTTTCTCTAGTGTAGACTAAAATTACTGTATACTGTAAGACACAGAATGAAAGCAGGTCTGTGGTGTGGGTTTGGTTTGTGAACAGCCAAATGGAAAAAATAAGCCTACCTCTGCCTCACCAGAGAATGATTGTGTGATATAGTACAGACCAAAAGTGTTTTTGAAAAAAGGCCCTCAAATTTACTGTGTACATATTCAACAAACTACAAATCATAGTAGCGCTCCGTTACGTGGTTTATTTGATATTTTAATATCAATGACAATTAAACTGTAACTGGGGCGACATGTTCTTGTATTCACACAGACAAACGACGTGGTGTGGTTTCAGTGTAATAGGACTGAATGTTTCTAAAAAGTCCTCCCCTCTATGCAGGCTATGTTGTTTATGTTGGTGCGTGAGGGGACGTGTGACTGGAGAGAGTTTGGGGGCGTGTGCTGGAGAGGCACGGAACCAAATTCCTGACTAATTTTAGAACTCCTTGAAAGAAAAAGGAGGGGGAGGTCTGTCTTTCCCAGCTGTTTTTGTTCCCGCAGAAAATTGTTCACACATATATTCTAGCATTTATGCTTGCTTCTCCTACTTGTTTATGTTTTTAGAGATGCAATTCCAGTAATGTAAAGAGCCCAGGCCATCATAAACTGGCTTGTCACTTGAACTCCACTGCTCCTTCCCTAGAAGTTTGTACCTTCACACTTACGTACAGTTATATATGATTGTATTGCTCTGCATTATTTGCATGTACCTTACTTTGGATGTATTGCAATGCCATGCAATTATAAACCCCAACATGACTGTATGATGCAGTTGTGACGATAATATGAAATTAGTTGGATGTCCAAATTCAAAGAAGAGTTTGGCTAATGCAGTGTAGCAAAACCTGTCATCTCCTGCAAATAACTATCTGGTATTGCAGTACATATACATTTTCTGTAGCACAAGTACGTTAAAGCAACATGACACCAGTTTTACATGTAAAGGTAAGCTTACTAGGCATTAGAGTACTTGTCAGTCTGTAAACAGTTGTTGCCTTGTTAGTCCCCCAACTCAAAGTGCAATACTAAATGGCTGGAGAATTTCTTTTACGGGGCAAGCTTCCAGTCTTGATGTAAAGTTCATCTGGTTTGCATGCAGCCAACTGTTGCTGAACAGTGTAGGAGTATGGCTATTTTTAAGACCAGGGCGGTGAGAGGCAAAAGGAGGCTTCTGAGCGCTGGTTGACCCCGAGACCTCCAGAGCTGTGGGCTGTGAGGCCTCTTGTGCCTGGGTTATCAGGCACTTGGCACGCCTGCTGCCACTGTCTCCCAGCATAAAGAGAAAAGCAGGCTGCAGATATAAAGGTTAACGATATCTTTCTGAGCCTGGTCTTGTGTCAACATGTCTGAGCGCATTGTCTTTTCAGCTTTATTTTTTTTTTATTGAATTGCCACCACAACCATTACTTATAATACCCAAACTCCTTTTATTCTGTTGATTTTAAAAAACTATCTTCCAGACACAAACCTACTCTTCATTGCAGATTAGTGTTAATATTGTGGCACAAGTATTGCTGTGCCATATGCTTTTAATTTCACTGTTAGTCTTATTGTTTCGCTGTCTTCTGTGAATACTTGTGAACACCAGTTGACCCAAACTTTCCACTGGTCCTAACCTCTCCCCTGGAGTGCACTGCTAACGTTGACTTTATTTGAGATATATCCAGGGGATCAAATAGCACCAAACATAACTTGTTATATTTGTACCGTGCCAGTGGACTACAGCTCCGTGGTACACTTGTTGAGAGGCTGAGATTTTCAGCTGCTGTTGAATCCAGAGAAAATACTACATTACTAATACATATGACACAGTAAATGTCCTCCTCACTTTTAAGGAAGTACATAGGAACCCGACACAACGTGAGAGCTTGATGCTACTAACAGAAACAAACAGAAAGCAGCATTTTTTCAGCTTTGCATTATAACATTGAGTCTGGCTTTTGCATGTTGAAACTAATTAATTGTATGTAGACTGTAAATGGGTAGTGCTTTCCTAAACATTGTCTTTTACAACCAGGCATACATGCTGATATTTTTAAGCATGAAGGCAAAGTATATGCAGGATAAGGATTAAACTTGGTGGCCAGAGGGTCCCGCCTACGTGGAGTATTTGGTGGCCACAAACTGACTTTTTGTGACCATGGGCTGTAGGGCTGTTAATGTCGAACCCTGGCAACTGTCTTTTTGTTCCAGATCATAATAGTAATCTGCTTTTAATTAGATAAAAGGCTATGCAATGTTGAAAGTGCTGACCTTAGATTTCAAACATTTTCTAGATCTATATCAACTGTCTGCCATCACACAAGATTCCTCTACAGAGGCAGACAACCTCATTCCCCCCACACACATTTGACCCTTCATACGCTCACCCACACACACTGCTTTTCCGCTGTGACTAACAACGTTTGCAGTTATACTGTTTGACAATGCTACAGAAAGTGAGAGCAACGCACTTGTTATCGGCTGGGTCTTTAAAAGTATTAAAAGGTATTAAGTCGGTTTAGCAAAAGTTAAGACCTTTTGAAAAGTATTAAAACTTGTTAATCTGTATTTTATGAGGTATTTTTTGGAACAAAGATTCAGACAAGACTGTATTGGCCAATATGATTTACTATCATTTATGGCCAATGTTGTATTTCTTAGGCCAAATAGAAATGTTTGTTAATCAAAATGTTTTGTTAAGTGTGTGAGTGAGGGGAGAGTGACTATTATGTGACTATTATTACTTAAAATAAAGTTGCCTTTGGGTTAGTCACTACTTTATTCCATTGAGTTTTGTTCCCTCCCGGACTATCTGAATTGTGTCAAGCTAAGACTGTTTTGCAATCTCAAGTTAATGTAAGGGTATGGTACTATAAATTTAAGGTGTGTTGCTGTCGACGTGTGGCGTTGCAGTCTTGAAATATGTTGAAAAGGTCTTAAAATGTATGGAACTTGAACTTAACTAACCCTTTACCCTGGTTATGTAATAGAGGAGATGGTGTCCCTCTTATCAAGTCAAACCTCAGTGCCAGCTTATTTGCTGTTCTTTGTCTTGTAGTACTGTTGCACTTCTTATAATGGACTAAATCTACAGCAGGGGGAAAGAAAGTGAAATATTGTAATGTCACATGTGGTAAACCATGAGTCAATGTGTCAGCTCAGTCCTTAGGTGGGAGGGAGCAGAGAGATGATTGGCTACACTGGTTGAAAGAGTAGGTGTGTGAATAGGTTGCAATATCCATCTACGATTCATGTCAACCCTTTCTCACAGCAGTTTGGTTGTAAGTCAATAGAAAGTTCCTACATAAAGAAGACTAATTTGACAGAAAACAAGCAAGACACTGAATGCTCACCTGCTACTGGTCTTAGATTTCGCTAGTTGGTAGCCCACAGTGAAACATCTTATTAGCGTCATAAAATAAAATAAAATGGACAATGAAGGGATTTTGTTGTCGTCATGACATCAGTGTTTGCAAAGGCAAATGGCACTTAAAGTCAACTTGCAACTACTCGCAAGTAGTTGATGTTTTTGTGTGTACAATCTCCCATAATATGGATAATTAAGCTTAGGGGAGGGGGGGGGGGTTCCGCCTTTGTCTGTGCTCTTTTCATCTCTGTCGTCTCAGCGTTGACCCCTTTTTCTTCTTTGCTTCCTTTTCAATTGACTGCACAGTCTGAGCTGCTGCTTAGAAAGTTCCACGTAACCCAGTTCAGTAGAGTTTTGGCACAGGTGGCAAGTTAACTATGTATGTGCAGCTGGATGTAAAATAAAACGCAACCATCAAACTTTTGCCATTTTTAGCTTTCTCTGCAGAAATAGCTCTTCTCTGAAACCTCCATCACCGCTCGTTAATATGTTCTCTTAGCCCGTGGTACTTTGCAGAATCATACATCATTTATTGTCCTTGATGCGTCCAATGTTTCAGCGGTGCAGCACGTCACATTTGTAACTTTGTCTCCCAGCAGTAGACTACTAACACTGTACTGTTGAACACTAACCACACTTACCAAAACAGATGATGCATATCTTTAACACCGTCAGACCTTCCGGTAAACTGTGGCCGTCCCCACTGTCAGCAGACTAAACAGAGATCAGTCTGATATCCTGCATGGTTTATTTTATGGCAAATAATAGCCACATTTATACAAAGCAACTGCATTTGTATTGACAGTTATCAAGCTGTAGTCTATAATGGAATTTGTATGAACAGGTTATATGTAGGACTGTTTTTGTTTTTTTAGGAAAAAGGGGGGTGAACCACTGCAACTATTTTAAATGAGATTGCTACTGTAGGAGGAAACTATCCACTCAGAACATTTTCAAACATTTTCATTTATGATAGAACCTTGTGTACTGTTCTCTGCCATGTCGTGTATGCATGTTCGTCATTGGAAGTCTATACAGCACTTCCTGTGTCTGTGAGTGTGTGTGCGTGTGTGTGCGTGTGTGTGCGTGTGTGTGCGTGTGTGTGTGTGTGTGCGTGCAGAGGCAAGCAAACATTCATGAGGTATAGTTTTTGGTGGAAAACATGCTTCCAGTCTTCATTCACTTTTTTGGAATGAGATGTTAAAGCAGCCTCACAGGGAGTCCTGGTGCTTGGTCCAATAACAGATTCATACAAATCCCACAGCTGCTTCCCCACAGTTATTTGGAGGTTCTTTGAGACATGTCCCAGCAGTGGGAGAATGCGTCAGCAATCATTTATAGGGACAATATCTCACCACAAACACCCTGTGGTTCCTTATTCATGGCGTAAACTGTGAAATTCTCCATAACAATAATCACGTTTAGTTTTTTTTTAAGACATGCAACTTGTAAATTTATTTGCACAATGAGACATTGTTATAGTTATGTTTTTAGATAATATGCATGGTCACCAGAAAGATTGCAAAGGTGAGATGAATGGAAAAATCCAAAGTTTTTTTTAAAGACATGTAATTTTTATAACAAAAATCAAGATAAGCAGATGGAACAGCTGTTTTTGATGACAAACATACAGACGACAAACAAAAATTTAAGTCAACTACGTCAGGACAGGGTTAACATCAGGAGGTAGCTGTGTAATGTAATAAAAGTGGTTTCCTTTGGGTGAGCTTTGTATTACGACAATCTTTATTACTGATTTATTACTGACTTGGAAGACTAAGCCTGCACACGTTCCATCACCAAATGCACAACACGTGATTTGTTATATGTTAATGTTTTAAACACATAGTTTAATTTGTACAATATTAAGTGTGTGTGTTTATGTAGATGGAATGAACTTGATTAGGAAATACTATTTAAAAGAACTACTGTGATCAGATGTTTTGGGTGTCTTCCAGCCCATAACATGCTGACAGGAGTCCTAATCACTTGAAAGTCTGGATGTGACACTGATGGTGTGTTGACTCCCCTCACTCAAAGTCCTTATGCTGCCTTTACTGCTGCATTGAGTTGGTTGTAGGAGTTGGTTCTTGGTATTTTGTCAGCTTCCTACTTGTTCACTTCCGAACTTCCGTTTGGTTATTATTGTTATTGTGCAGCAGGGTCTAAGGACGGTGACGGCTGATCAGTCTGTTCACCCACCTGTCTTGATATTAATGCTTTTCCTCTGAAACCAGAACAATTATTTAGAAAAACCAGCCTTTTAATAAATGCCAAAATGGCAATAAAACAGCCTTTCACTCGTTAAGGCTTGTTATGTGTCGGTGCTGGTGAACGCACTGGTTGGTGCACTAGGTCAGAGCTGAAACAATTGGCTCATTAGTTGATTGACAGAATCATTTTAGTCAAATTTAAATCCAAACATTCTCTAAATTTAAGCTTCTCAAATGTGAGGATTTGATGCTTTTCTTTGATGTGTGAATCGAGTTAAATAACATGCAAACAACTTGTACACAAAAGAATCCAGTGCAGCACTCATGAAAACATACAGAAAAGTGACTTCCTTAAAAATGGCTACATCGATAGCAATTACAGTTTTGCAGCGGTGGTCTACATGAGCGCTTGAACCGCAGTCCTTCCACTCGCTTGCTTCTGTTGGTCAACAGCGGTGTGAGTCTGCTGTCAACAGGGTTCAGTCTTGTTTTCATACACGCACGGCCACAAATCAGCTGCTGCTTCAAGGCACCCATTCCCAAGAGCTCGTTTGCACAGGATGCCACACACACACCGTGGCCAATAAAAACACAGTGGAGCTCCAGAAGGAGCTGCTGGAGAAAAGAGTCCCCTGTTTTAACCCTAACTTGTGGTTAACTCGGCATTGCTCACATGGCAATAGCTTCTATATGCACCTGCAATGTCTATGGTGGCAAGTATTTATATGATATTGATATGGGCCTGTTGTGGGTTAAGAACATTCGGGGGGGAAATAACTCATAACTGATTTAAAATCCCCTTTTCAAGCTGGATGTTAATGGTGTACAATGCTTAGAGTGGGACAAATCATTGATGACGAAATAGCGATTTGATTTCTTGTGATAAATTGTAGGTAGACTCACTGGTACTAGTACTGCTTATTACAACATTATACTTGTGACCATAAAT
Organism: Gadopsis marmoratus; assembly: GCA_036023855.1. Classification (NCBI taxonomy): domain Eukaryota; kingdom Metazoa; phylum Chordata; class Actinopteri; order Centrarchiformes; family Percichthyidae; genus Gadopsis; species Gadopsis marmoratus. Next base: position 10,742 of record JAVQJF010041801.1, read on the forward strand.
GTATCCTTTACTACATATGTTTTAACTCTGGTAATGTTCGATTTTGTGGCAGATCAGCCTGTTGCCAGTTCATAGCTGTTTGCAACATGCTTTCTGTTCAATCACGTTCATACATGTTTGGTTAAAAAGCCCATTATCAAAAGCTAGTGTCGTCATGGTTCATCTCTATGTAAAATTCCACCAGTGGAACTGAATACAACCAGTACATCAGTATTTTCTAGCCAGGGTAGTTAGAGAAAATAAGTCACATTCATTTCTTTAGGACCATAATCTAGTCTAGAGAGAGCTAAAAGGCGTTTTCATAGTCAACTCCCATTGGATACAGGCTCTGATCCATTGATCAAGGCCTTTTTTTAAAAATATTGTTTAATGGTAACTCTATTATTTGGTTGCGAGGATATTTTGTAGTTGTCTCCAGCTTTAGGAAATTCCTTCAAATACAGACTATTAAAATTATTTATCTGTTAAAAGTCTTGAATGACTGTCTAGGAAGTGTGCTATTTTTTGCTTCCAAAAATACCCTAATTACATGTATTACAGTGTGCTGTTGTTGTATTGTGATGTTTTTCTCAGTAAAAGTCAATGTGTCGGTTCTAGTATTATCTAACAACCCTAAGCCATGTGTTGAGTAATTATTGGTGCGTAATTATTTTCATATGCAAAGGCTTCATTTAAATTGAATTTTCTTCTCATGTATTATGTTTTTAATGAAACCGATATGATTACTGAGTACTGTGCTTTGCCCTCATGTTTTTTCTTTTCTTTTGTACTTTTCTTCTCTCCACCAGCTCCTCTCCATATACACAGGAGAATGGGAGGGTCTTGCATTTTCAGCCCCCAGCGTTGGAGTTTGGGACGCAGTAAGTATTGCTCTCACTTCCCAGTTTAATATGACATGCCTTAACAAGCGTAGATGTTTTTCATTTTGTACTAAAAATGATGAAACCCTTTATTACACACCTAATAACACAATGTACTTAATTTCACCATCTCTGTCTTGAGTGATCTGGAAAACTCCACTCACTTATTTTACCTCTGGTTAGTTAGCGTCGTCATAGCAAGTGACTTGTCTGGCTGTGATGAATGCTACACAAGGGGAAGATTTCACAAAGCAGGCGGGCCTTCAATCTTAAAGAACAGACAGGATACCCAAGTATGGCAGTAAGCTTCCTTTCCTAGCATGCAACACATGCTGGAGAGGGTTGACCCAAGTCAAAAGGGTTAAGAACTTCACTGTTTTCCTCAATACTCCTAAAACAGAATGAATATCACATGTAATGTTGTGGTAGGACAGCACTCCCTACTGCATCTCACAACAGTTACAAGCAGCATCTATTATGTGGTATTTTGTATCGTGCACTTGGAATGCAGAAAGCAGGAAAATTACCAAAAATGATCTAAAGTACCAGACAGATGTTTGGCCACTGAAATATTGGTTTAGGAATTGAGGTTTCCTTTTTTCCTGTGAGATCTGTGGGAACAGTCGTTATTATAGTGTTCAGTTACACCAGTATTTACTAGTTATTGATGATTTTACAGACTATCTGCAGCAGACTGCAGTTTGATGTGGGTAGGAAGATCCTGTCTGCCCATGTCCAAAACTCTTTGTGCTTATGAGGCAGAATGCAGTGTGACAATTAATCCAAAGCACTGCACGCCTGACCAGGTTGGTAGCCAGAAAGAAAAAGTAGAAACTATTTGATTAGACCACTCTATCTCCTGATTTGCATTCTGTTGGGCATGTATTTCATTTGCATTAAATGAAAGCAAAGTCAAACTCTCACAGATGAACAGGAAGTGAAAGATGCTTCAGTTGAGGCTTGACAGAACATCTCAAATGAAGATGTCAAGAAAGTGGCAATGATATGTTGTAGACTGGAGGCATTTATAGGGTAAAGATATTTTTTACAGTGTTTTACTCACCTGAAATTGCCTGCATAAATCACAACAAATTTATGTTGTTTTCAAAGTACTAAAGTAAAGCTGTCTTTATATTTATATGAATAGAGATTTAAAAATCATGCTGGATATCTATACTGATGTGGACTGGGTAATGTGTTGGGAACAAAAGGATGCCACATCGTTTGATGGAAATGAAAATTATCAACCTACAGAGGGGCTGAATTCAAAGACACCCTGAAAATCAAAGTGAAATTAAAGCTGCAAGCAGCGTTGAACGGGCCCTCGCCGATGTGTGCATGTCGGGGCATGTGCGCGTCGGGGCATGAGGCATCCGCCTCCCCTTGAGCAGACGATCCCAGCCTCACGGGTCGGCATGCCATTTCCTGCAGTCA
>JAVQJF010041826.1:0-17641 GCA_036023855.1 Gadopsis marmoratus
GTGGCAACGGGTGGCTGATGAAAACCAGGTGAGCTGACATGAAACAGCTGAGGGGAGAGAGTCTTAGACAGAGGCACGGGGGCGTGACAGCTTCTGCTCATATAGATCATTTAAAATACTAACTGGAAACACCAACGTTATAAATGTAATCTGTTGTAAATAAATACTTGATTTTGTGTAGTAAATCATTAAATTTAATGGGGTGTGTGGGCAGATGGTGCCAGATTACACTGTGTTTTTAAGCAGTTATTCCTATGATAAGTGAGGAGAAAATATTGTATGTGCACTGTTGTTTAACAATGAATACATTAACTTAAAAGTTAATTTCATGGGGTTTCAAGTATTTCAGCCATCGAGGTTCAACTGTGCATTTATAAAGGATAACTCAAAATGTTGCTGTAAGGCACAGAAACAACTTTGCAGTGCAGTTCTGGCTACATTTAATAGCTTTAAATAATAGTAAAAAATAATAGTACAATAGGTAATTCCTTTATTCATATAGCACATTTTAAAAACAGATTTACATAGTGCTGCGCAGAGAGAAGAACAGATAACAATGAGCCAATAAATACACAAAAAGAAACACACAAAATGCATGAGAAGTCTACTGTTTACAAGAATGAAACACTGCTAAACATGACAGCAAACGTACAGCTAATGGAAAACATCATTGTGGGTTGGCTGTACACAAGAAGGGAAACGATCTACGGACTGATTATTTAGAGAGAGAAAAGAAACTATCAAAAATAATGGCATGCTTTTAGAGAAAAGCATCTGATGAGAATCATTTTGTGTGTAAAATGTATTACAAGCATATTTAAATTGGAATGCATACAGTTAGTAAGAGTGGGAGGTTATACCAACAGTACTGCAGTGGTGGAGTAAAGGTCATTCTTGTCCTTGGAAGCGGTAGTAGCAGTAATGATCTTAACTCAAGGTCCACTTACTATCTATTTCTAGATCTTTCAACCCCTTTTTGAGGTCTTCAGCTCCATTATCATTTTGCCTGTATTCGACCATATGGGCAAAGATGGCGATTGGATCTTGAGATTTTTCATAGTTTTAAGAGGGTCAGTTCACCCAAATAACAGAAAAACATTTTCAAACTTACCACAGTAGTATCTACTATACATGTAGGTAGTTTTGGTTTTATTTGTTCATGTTTTGAGACATCCATATCTGAGATTTCTGGTTTATGGTGCTTACAGCGTTGAAAATGTCAACAGCAACACATTTGCTGTTTCACTCAGATTATTTCTTTGATAAAATAAGTGTAACAAAAACTGGAAAGTCTTATCCAGGGTAATGGGGAAACTGTATTTGGAATGAAATGTTGCTGTTGATTTATTTATTATTACTTTGAGCACCAAATTCTATTCACGTCCATTTTATTTGGGTGGAGGCAGAAATCTCAAAAGTGAAATCTTGGGCCGATAAAACCAAAACTCCCCACATGGCTAGATGCCATTACAGAGATGTGAGATGATTTTTGTAATTTGAGTGAATTTTCCCTTTAAATCGAGGTCAATCAAGTGCATCTAGTTAATCTGAGGTAAAAACGGGGATTTCTTCAAAATGATACAAATTTCCATAGATCATAGATTTTTGCATATAAAAAGGTAATAAAAAATGATAAGCAGGATGATTTAACTTCTACAATGCAGCTACATTAGCTGAAAACTAAATTAAACATATATGATACACGCCATGATCATTTCTAGAGTTCATCTTAAATTTCTCCAGTGGTACCGACCTTGTATGTGCCTTCGTATATTCACTTTAGAAGTTGCTACAACATCATGAAGCATAGCAATACTGTGCCCAGAACTACAGTTTCCAATGGCGTGATTAAAAAAAAAGACTTCTCTACACCTACACAGATGAAACGCCCGACATTTGATGCAACGTACAATGTGACTACCGTCCATCACTTAGACACTTACACCCATTAGGAAAAGAAACACTAGATTCCTGATTGACGCTCTCTTTCACCTCCATGGGGAGCGAGTCAAAGAGATGATCCTCCACAGTGAAGCAGCTCCTGCGCAGGAGGCAGCACTGAGCGAGCTGAGCTGGCAGTCGATCCAGACAGTTTCCCTTCAGTTCCAAGTGTGTCAGCTGCGAGAGTTGGCCGATTTTCTCTGGAACGGAGGAGATGCAGTTGTGGCTGAGGCATAAGGTCCTCAGTTTGGTGCACTTGAACAGTTGCTTGGGAACCACCTCGACTTTGTTGCCGGTAATGGCAAAATATTGGAGGTTCTGCAGAAAGCCGACCTCCAGTGGTATCACCACAATGGAGTTATGGCTAACATCCAGGTACCTCAACTTGAGAAGGGTGAATAATGAGGAGGGTAGAGACTCGAGCTTGTTGTGTGAAAGATAAAGCGACTCGAGGTTTTTGACATGGCTAATTGACAATGGAATGGTGATGATCTTATTGTGCCAAAGTTTGAGGCACGTCAGCCTCTTGAGGTGCTGAAAGCTGATGACCTCCTCAATAGTACGAATGTTGTTGGATTTTAGGTCCAGCTCCTGAAGGTTGTTCAAACTGAAGATAGCGTGGGGGATTCGCTCCAGCTCACAGTTAAGAAGCTCCAGTTCTGCGAGATTCATTATTTTCTTCAAACTATTCAGCACCAACAGCTTTGTACCATCATTATGAATAACCAACTTTATCAGGTGCGGCGACAGATCCGTTATGTTTGTTGGGATCTTTGTGAGGTTGCTTTTGAGATGCAGAATCTTTAAGTGCCGGAGGTCTCGCAGGGACTCAAGTCCGATCATTTTGTTGTTTTCAGAGTTCAGATTACCAACCAAGTACAGTTCCCTTAAATTTTTCAACAAGTATACCCAGCTAGGAATCTCCGCTACGTCTGTGAATTTGACATGAAGGCACCGGAGGTGATCACGAAGAAAAATGAAAGCAGTCTGTTCAACTTTGGCTGGACAGTGATAGAAGTGCAGCTCCTGGAGGTTTATCATTTGTGAGATCTTAGCTGTTATCCTGGCCTCTGGGATTAATTCTAGTTTAAGGATTTCCAAATCAGTGAGGTCAAACACAGCGTCTGGCACTCCGGACAGCATAAAAAGATGGAGTTCCAACTTTTCTTGAGGATTGCGCGTTACGTGCTGCCGCAACTTCTCGAAGGTCCACTCGTGGTTCAGGCTGATCTCCCGAAGTTTGTTCTCACTCACCTCCGAGAGAAAAACCCCAAAACGCTTTGAATACAGCTGGTCATACTGATCGACCATGTGGAGGAGGAACGCAAAGTCATTCTTGACATCTGGAATGTCACTAAAGCTGCTCTCCTCTCTGACTTTTTCAAAGGAATACTCCTTAAGAGGTCGCCGGAAAAGCCAGAACAGTGTGTATATACAGATGATGCCATAAACGCATATGATAGCAATATAACTGACAAGGAGTTTTTTTAACATGAACGCCATGTTGTGTGTACAATGGAACTTGGTGTATCCAGTCAGATGCTTTATTTCAGGTTCACAAACATGGTCAAAATCTATAGAGGCAACAAACGTCATTGTGTAGCACAGGATCAAAATGAATTTGACCGTTTTGATGACTGTCTGAATGGCGTACAGCCTGTAAATCAGGTCACTGTCTTCCACGTGGGCACGGAATTTCCGGACTTTTTCGAACAGGGCCTTTGCTTGCTCACCGTCTTTCTTGTCCAGTATGGTCATGGAGGGAACTTCACTCACAAGCTTCTCGACAGAAAACGTGACCCCAGATTTAGTCAGCATTGGCGCGGACTGGTTTGGACTCCCCTCCTCGCTGCTTGTGGACAAATGCTTCAGGAGGGAGGAGGCACCAGCCAGCCTCTGCTTGTTCTCTTCCGAGTCCTCGCATGCAGTCTCAGACAGTGCTTTGGTAGTCCAAGGCGATTCAAAGCATTTTCCCAGAATGGAAACAAAATGTTCTATTTTGGAACTTGTCTTTGGGTACTTGAACCAGAAGTTGCTACTAACCATTAATATGATAGTGTGAATTAGAGCCAGGTATGGGAAATATTTGGAATACCAAGGAAGGGCAACATGGTAGCACATCTGGTTGACAAAAACATACTGCTGAAAATCCAGCTTGGTTCTGACACCAGTAGGCTGAGGCTGCCCAAAAGTCCCCGACTGTGTGAAGTGAATTGTAGGGGCGATGCTGTCAGGAGGCCTTTTAGCCATTAAAGGAGCAGCTTGCTCTCCGATGGCGCTTTCTTTGGTCCATAAACTATCAGCAGTCTCTGGTGGTTGGGCTCCTAAGAAGACACTAGACTCCTCTGGAGTTTCTTCCAGAATGGGAAGACAAACCACTTGGTCCTTAGTTAACTGCATTGTTCCAGAAAATATGGCCAGCATCAACATGACTATACCGAGATAATCCATGAAGACATCCCACCATGGTTTCAGTATTCGATAAGTTGGCTGGATGTCATTCAGGGAGGCGACTTCTGTGAGGGTGAACATTCCTGCAACAGAGAAGACGAATTAACATGTTTGATTTTGCTCATTACAACAAGTACACACCATATAAGATTCCTATCTCAGTATTTTTTCCTTCATTTTCAATGACCTGTTGAATTGTTTCCACGTAACCTCTCCAAGTGTCCATAATGGACACACGGAAGGAAGGTTTGTGTACTGTATGTTACTGTATGTTATGGCCATCTTGCTTTCACACATAGGCTTTGGAACAGGCAGCTGTAAGATGCATGCTTTTTGAGTAAGGTTACGTGCACCTTTCATGCTCTTATTCAAACTTAATATGATTGTTATCGTTGTATTAGCTATTTTATTTTCAACGTTTTCTACTGCTGACCACACACAGGGCAAAACTAATGGTGTATTGTTCCAGTCCTCGCCAACTTTAGATAAAAAAATGTCCAAGATTTCCACCAGGAATTTGCCCTTGGATGGATGACAAAGTGATAAACATCATAAAATCAGGCAAGTTCTATATTGCCTGAGTTTATAGAGTTGTGACTTTTCACTTCTATATATATATATATATATATATATGATATACAATCAGTTTATATCTACATAATTTCAGGTTTTCTGTCACAATACTGAATGTACTTTAAATATTTTTTTCAGGATATGTGGTGATAAAGAACACAACAGAGTTTTTATGTCTGGGCATAATACTGTACATTGTGGTGTGTTGTGTTGGGTCACTTTAAACTCTAAAGTCTGAAGACTTGAAGGATACACTGTGGTTGTGTCCTCCAATTTTAGGCCAGGCCACAGATGCAGGCACGGAAAGAACGACCTCGTCAGATTGTTATAGGTGTAGAAAGGACCCTGCCCTTGAACTGGGACTGGGAGTTGTCTGCAGAGGCCGTGCGTGCCGTGTGAAACATAATTCTGCAAACCGAAATGTGGTCTGAAATATCCATAGCACGCTCTTTCCATAACTTTTCTTTTTCAGGATGGTTTTATGTGCATTGAAACTGACATCTACCTTACTCCAAATGAGCCTCCTTGCACAGCGTTTACAAGCCCCGCCAGAACTCACCCACTCACCATGCGGACAGCTGGCTATGTGAGGGGCTTGACATGTCGACTGCAAATACTGTTACTGTTCATTTGCAACAACAGATGCATGCCATGCTTAAAATGGATAAACCAACCCCACTTTGATCGATATCCCCTTGAGTGCTCAAAAACCACGATATAGGAAAAATAAGGAAAAACAGATAGCTGTTTTTGGAAAATATAAATACTCAAGTCTACATAGCAAAGTGTTTCCCCATGTAGGTTATTCTGAAGATAGAAATAAGAAAAGAAAATGATCTGTGCCACCACTGCGACTCAATTCTATTGTGTGTGTGTGTGTGTGTGTGTTGAACGCATGAAGGTCACTGTATTTAATGAGCCTGCAGAGCAGGCTGAGACCGGCTACAGCAGCCGGATCCATCCATGGGCACGAACCAAGAGGTGGCCCTGATGTCCGTGAAGCCTTTAAACGCAGCACTAAAATCTGGGCTCAGTTAAAGGAATCACGGCTCGCGCGGGTGACGTTGTTAGTGCACCAAAATTCACTGCTGTGTTCATCTTTAACTGTCTTCCCAAACCCCCGCTGCGCTAAAAAGGAAAGAATGGGAAAAAAAATAAATAAATAAATAAAGCAGCCCGCTAACAGTATTGGGGCCATTACATAAGCGGCGATATTTTGGCAGAGCTACGGTAACCTAGGCGAGGACCAGCCCTCAAACGCACAGATACGCACCTTCAAGGAGGTCCGATCCAGTTATGTCGACGCCGGCAGTTCCGAACAGCGCCTCCTTTTATATGCCATGTTTCGCCGCGGTGACGAAGCCGTCCATTCTTCGCCGCAGTTCAGCTTCGGGCCTGCTGGCCGGGCTGTGAGCAGATTAGCCGACTACCCCCCCCCCCCCGCCCGCCGCTTCATATGGTCGGGTCCTCCGACTGGCGGACGCGGCACCAGGCTCGGTTCCGTGTCATTCACACACTCGCCCTCTCGACTGATGCCCATCGATTGGCAACAGTTGTGCTGTAACGTGCAGGATAAATGTCGCCTAATGTGCTGGTGGGTTTTTATTTTTTGTTTTTGAAAACGTTGCACGGATTGACAGTAGAGCGAGATGACCCACTGAAGTTAGGGACCGTCATCAAAGTCCAAAGGATGTCATTTAAATGATTTGGTTTTTTTCCCCCCAAAGCATTAATGTTACATACAGGTTTCAACAGAAGAAGCGCTCAAGAGACTAATCATAGTAGATCCACATTTTTGTTTCTATTTTTGTAATATTACATTTAGGATGGAAAAAACGTCATACTATCTTTATTTTCACGCATGTCTCATCCCGTTCTTTGCACAATGTCTAATCATTTGAGGTAAAACACATTATATGGACCAATGAACTAATCTAATTGGTCATAGATTCTTCAAACCACCGTTTTCTGTTTGCATCTTTGTACACTATGAAAAAATTAAAATCAGACATTTGGCTAACACTGGTACATTTACAGTGGTGTTGACCAATGTGCATTGTCCCTGTAAAAAAAACAAAACATTAATATCTTTAGAATAATACATTTAAAATATTTAGCAGAACCCAACTTCATTTACTTCAGTTACATGTGTATTACTGTTTCTATGTAGTTAGCATTTTTGTAATGCTATATTAATAAAAAAAAGTTTTAAAATAAAATTACCTAATTTTACTTTTCTTACTTGTATGCATGGACATGCATGGACATGAACAAAGAAATTCAGATTATTTAATTTAGGACTGATCCTATTACAGCCAAAATCCCTCCTCTGGGAGGGGAAATTATGCAATGTGTCCAAATGAGTTCTTATTAGTTTTTCCCATATACATTTCTAAATATATTAATAATATTCATAATAATATATAATGTATAGACACTTAAGACCACTTCAGATTTTTTCATCGGTGCCTCATGGACACATAATAGACTAATCTTCTTTGCCTTGTTAATCCTCACCAGCCAGCAGGTGACAATGTTCACAACACAATTGAGAACATCCAATGTATGGTTACACCTTTCAGATATCAGGCCACTTGATAGATTTAATATAATTTTTTCCCTAAAAAATATTTTTTTCCTCATTCAGTTCAGCACTATTATTTTAGCCACACTGCATCTAGTCAAATGTTTTTTCCAAAATCTGTTCTTTTTTTGTGCTGTTAGAACTTTATGAAAGTCCAGCCTAATAACATTAACAAATGAATCCGTTTTTATTGGTCATCAACGTAAAAATACTGTTAATAAAAATATGTTTTTGTAATAGGCTGGATACTAATTGCGCACATTTCAAGAGCCGAAGACAACCACCAGTATGTCATAATCCTTTAAGTTTAATGCACTTCATCATACAGAATTGTTTAGCTAAAGTACTACATGTATTTATGTATGATATATCCTTTGGGTTGTTTTTTTTTGCATTTTCCCTGCTGCGGTCCATGTGAACTAACAGTCTCTTGAAGAAAATAAAACACTTTATACGGGCAGCATAAAATATATAAAAAAGAACAATCGTAAGGCAACTGGCCTAAAACTACGTGAGGTCTTCAGTTTAGATTTACATTCAGCAATGAAATTATTTTATGTAGCCATGACAGCTTCAAAATAGGCTTAAATCGATATCACCTCATGTCTGTATGCAAAATATGAAGGTACAGCCGGCAGACAGTTAGCAGGCAGAAACAGCTTGCCTGGCTCTTTCCCAGTGTCTAAAACTCACAATTTAAGAGGCTCCAGGAACTGCACCAGGCCCAGAAATAATCCAGCATGTAACTCCCCATCAAACCACAATTTCTCAGTTTTACATTAAGTTTTTTGTACAGATTAAACAAACAAGCTGCGATGTGTTAATTAGCTAGCTTCAGAGGTGCTGGTAGGTCTTTGGGTTCCCCTTTGGAACTTCCACTCTTTGTGCTAAGCTACGTTAATCGCTTAATGGCTGTAGTTTCATATTTAACATACAGATATGACCTTGATCTTCTCGTCTAACTCTCAGTAAAAAAAAGTCAAAAGGGCATAGTTCCCAAAATGCTGAACTATCCCTGTAAGAAGGATTTGTGGCCTGATAATATGTCAAAAGTTAATAACAACAGAACAAGCACCCCTGTTGCAGACACACTCTATGTGACAATATATGAATAAGTAGTTTTCCGTCTGTCAAGGAAACCAGAAACATAGCTCTTAATTTTCTTAACAGTAGTGTAATACTAAGTATGGTAATGAGTTCATACAAAACAAGTGCTCTGAATTGGTAGGCAAAACAAACAGCAGGCACTGTGGCTACAATAAGGCATCTCACTCAGCCTTCATTTGGTCCCTGACATCTGAGGGCAGAGTTTCAAACAGTGTCTCTTCCACTATAAGGCCACTGCTCTTCAAAGCACGACAGCAACCCAGCTCTTGTGGCAGAAACTCAAAGTGGTTGCCTCTGAGCTCCAAGTATGTCAGTAGAACTAGGTAGGAAATCTTTGGCGAGAGTACGGACAGCGAGTTTTTGCCAAGCTTCAGTGTCTTGAGCTTTTTGCAAAAGAAGAGCTCATCTGGTAGGTTTTCGATTTTGTTACAGGTGACAGAGACGTACTGTAGACTCTGAAGGACTCCAATTTCAGGAGGGATGAATCGGATGTCATTGTTGGACAGATCCAGGTAGCGCAGCTTGTTGCACAAGAACAGGTGCGAAGGAAGAATCTCGATCTTGTTGTGGCTGAAGTAAAGGCGCTCTAGGCTGCCAAGCTTCTTGATATGCTCTGGGATGTACATGATGCCATTGTACCAAAGTTTGAGCGAAGTGAGTTTTCGAAGATGCTGGAAGCTGATGATCTCCTCTATTGAGCGAAGGTTATTTTCTTTCAGGTCCAGCTCCTGCAGATTCGTCAGGCTGAAGATTGCATGTGGGATGCGTTCCAGATCACAGCGCACTAGCTCCAGCTCGATCAGATTTGACATCTTTTTCAGGTTGTTGAGCATTACTAGCTTAGTGCCATCATTGTGCAAGTACAGACGCTGCAGATGGCTGGAAACATCCACTATGGACTGGGGTATCTTGGTCAAATTACTCTTAAGGGAGAGAGTCTTCAAACACTTCATCTCCCTTAGCGACTCAAGAACTATATTTTTGGAGGCGTCAGCGCTTAGAGATCCGGTGAGATAGAGCTCCTCTAAGTTGCGCAGGCCGTACATCCAGTTTGGAAGTTCCCTGTTATCATCAAACTTCACACGAAGCACTTTCAGGTTCTCTTTGAGGAAGGAGGTAGCGGTTGTGTGAGACTTCAGAGAGCATTGGTAAAGAGACAGCTCCTGAAGGTCTTCCAGCTGAGAGATTGAGGCAGGGATGGTGACATTGTTGATGATCTCCAGCTTCAGGGACTGCAGCTCTGTCAACTCAAAGACAGTGTCAGGTAACCCGGGGAGCATGAAAAGCTGCAGTTCAAGTCTGTTGTTGGTGTTAGTCTGGAGTCTCTGGCGCAATTTCTCCGCGGTCCACTCATGGTTGAGGTTGAGCTGTTTCAGCTTGTTCTCACTGACCTCGGACAGAAAAACTGCAAATCGTTTAGAATACAGTGGGTCATACTGGTCAATCATGTGAAGCATGAAAGCAAAGTCGTTCTTGACGTCTGGAATGTCATTGATGCCGGTTTCCTGTCGCACATACTCAAAGGAGTATTCTTTCAGTGAGCGGTAAAACAGCCAGTAAGAGGTGTAAAGGCTTGTTAATCCATAAACGGCCACTAAACAGAGGTAACAGTAAGAAAGCTTAGAAAACAGATGAGCCATGGTGTGATTACATTCAAACTCTTTATAGCCCGTCATGTCCTGGATCTCAACTTCGCAATGAACTCTATTGCGCACTTTATATACTAGGGAACTATTATAGGCAATGATCAGGAGACACTTAAACACCTTGAACACTGTCTGGCGGACATACATAAGATAGAGGATGTCTCCTTCTTCAACATGCAAACGGAACTTCTTTACCTTTTCAAAAAGCGCTTTAGCTTGTTCACCCTCTTTTTTATCAAGAACACTTGCTGCTGGTGTGTCAACTACAATCTTTTCTGGGATAGACCGGAGGGACTGTGTCTTCTCCAAACTTCCTTCTCCGGGAGACAAAGCGATGTTGGACATCGAAGTGCTCTTTTTGTGGTCCTTTTCTTCAGGATTTTCACCGGACACCTCTGACAAAGCCCGTGTAGTCCAGGGAGAGTCAAAGCACTTGCCAAGCATGGAGATAAAATGCTCTATTTTAGAGCTCGAGCCAGGGAATTTGAACCAGAAGTTGCTACATACCATGAAAACTACTGTGTGAATAAGAACCAAATAAGGAAAGTACTTGGCATACCAATGCAGAGCCTTTTCGTAACACATCTGATTGATGAAACTGTATTGTTGAAGATCCAGATCGGTTTTCAGGCCTCTCATTTCTCTTGGTACCACTGAAATATTGGATTGCAGGTGTAACAGTGACTTCATGTCCACTTCACTTGTGTTCTCCAAACGCGAGGATATTCTCTGAGGAAGGCATATGATTTTATCTTGCATAACCTAAAAAGGAAAGATATGACAGTCACTTAAACACTCAGACAGTTGGAGACTAAAATCTGTGTATGCACTTAGTAAACGGGTTGCAGTCGACTTTATTCAGTTTGCTGATTTTGTACAAGAAACCTGATTTCTATGATCAGGGTGGGGGAATAGGCCACATTCAGACCGACATTAGCCCTGCTTGAAAAAAGCAGCCCCCTTATTCATTTGAATAGGATAAAAGAATCCCTTATAGCTGCACAGAGGGGAACGTCAGGTGTAGACCACTCTGTTGATGTGGCAGGGGTTGAAACCTAGCTCAACATTTGCCGGAATGCATTGCGCCTCATCTGGCACGGTGCTTTGTTGGCCAAGCACCACACTTCTACTGTTTATCTCGTGACCGTCGGAGTTGTTAAGTCCTCCTTCATGTTATTATAAACAGTTGTGCAGTGATCTGGTGTCTGATAAGCCTTCGAACTTGAGGAACAATTACTCAAACTGGAGTTCCTGGATTGTATTTCATCGTCTCACCAGGGTCCACGCCAACTGTTTTTGGTCTGAAAGCCCGCTTAGATAAACCTGATTTCCCCGGCTGGATTTCTCCTGGAGAAATCCAATTTCATGGCTATGTGTACGTAAAACCGGGTTTCTAATCAGCCGTCAACTTCTACCCATTGGCACTTTGTCATGCGGAGACTGTGACTGTATCTCTCAGCACAGCAACAGTGAAAGTATCGCTGTGACAGCAGAGCAGCAGGATGAAAGGAGAGATCACACATTTAAAATAGTTCCATCCAAACTCCAACTTAAACTGTTAAAAGTAAAACGTGGCCTCCGGAAGAATTTGATTACTAAAAGGAGATGCTGTGCTCACGCTACAGAGCCTGTTCTCTCACCATGCCGACAGCCACCAGTACACCCACACACAAAAACATAAAACTAACAAATAAGGAAGCAGAGTATTGCAACACCACAACATGTAAAATAAGTAAGTAATGCTTCCAAAGATAGATGAGATAAGAGAAACATCTGTTTACTGACCTAAATCTAGCAATTACTGTGTGGTTTGGTAATTTAGGGTGAAAATAACTCCCTCCAGAGCGTCACAAAAACTGCACAAGGAAGCATTGGCTCATGTCTCTCCAGCGTTGAGTCTCTATACACCAACAGCTGCAGGAACAAAGTACAGGCCATCCTCAGAGACCCCCTTCACCTGGCGGAGCACTGCACACAACCTGAGGCATCACAGACCAGAGTCTCACACCACAGCAGGTTCAGCAGAAGCTTCTTACAATCTGAAACAAGACTAATTGCGACAGTCAGGCTGGAGAAAGACGCTCCAATCAAACAGCCCATCTGAACTCATAGTACTTCACCCCAGCCCCTAATACACAGTACACACTGTGGAAAAGAGCTACCTCAAATGACCTCAAACGCTCATGCGCTTTATAACAACTTCTTAACATACAGGTACATAATAACATTGTCATGCTAGCACAGTGGCCCATGTTCAGATCGTGGGCAACACCGCATGCACTGTATATAGTGTATATAAAAAGGTACTTTTACCTCTATTTATTACTTTTTTGCTCTGTTTTTACTCAGTCTGTGGCCCACATGTGTTCTCTGTGTTTCTTGTTTTTTGACCTAGAGGGCCGTGGAAGAATTCCACTGTGCCTGATTTCTGGGAGTGACCTGGTATTCCGATCGCATGTCAACACACTTAATACTGGCCAAAAGTTGGCATCCGTAAACAACAAATGCCTTTAGTGTTTACTTGTAATGTAAATAATGAAATACAGCTGCTTCACTCTGCAATGCTAATAACAGGAAATGGGCACTTTATTTCAATGGTGGCAGGTCTGAAGGGGAGACATTTCTTGCACTCTGTTTAGCTGCCTCAAACTCAGCACACTATTACCGTTTTTAGATGTAAACAATCTACATCTGTGAAGAGTGAATACAAAATGACATTATTACTATAATAATGGCAATACGGTCGTGTTGTAGCACGTCACACATTAAAAGGCAAAGTCAGGTCTGCTGAGGTCTCTGATATCAAGACCTGATCTGAAGAATTTTACAAACTCAGTCTCTCTCTGTGTTTGTCCCTCTGACTCTAAACGCAGGGACTACTGCGTGAGGCAAAGAAGTAATTACACAAAATGACGTGTTGATAATGCTCTGACTTATAAAGTAAACGTGGCTACATAATTAACTACCCAGTCAGTCTACTAAATATTAGATCATGCCCAAACAGTGTTATAGTAAAAGTGGGGAACAATAGCTTGCTCCCATCCTGATAAATATCCTGTTAATAGTTTTTCCAAAAATGTTTTGGTATGATTTCCAGGATTTACACTACAGAGTATTACAGGAGCCAAAAACCGTTCCTGTTCCACACAGAGAGAGAGAAGTCGAGCGCCAGGCCACAGGAGTTTGGAATCTTGTGTTTACTAAGAGGGGCTGGGTGTGCAAATGTTTCCACTGGTAAACTCCTGATGGGCTGAATGCTTCCTTTGCTGCAACACAGTCCCAGTCGTAAAAGCACGGAATTAGTGGTTCTGAGCTGGTGCCAGAGCAGGAGGCAGAGCAGTAATGTTGCATCTGGGAGCCTATAGGCTTTCTCAAGTCAATTAAATTACTCTAGATTTAATGGAAGAAGAAAAAAAAAAATAGTAGGGCAACTCCTATCTCAAACATGTTGCAGCTCATGTTACATTGCCATGCATTAGCTGCATTTCTCCTTCACTTGCAACGAGAGGGTTACAGTTGATCATGGCGAGGCATTGTTACTGACCTGAAGAGTGCATCCAAAGACACCAATCATGAGCATGATTACAGACAGATAGTCGGTGAACACATCCCACCACGGCTTCAGGACTCTGAACGCTGGCTGCTGTTCAGAGAACTGCCGAAATTCCATCACGGGAATCATGTTGCCTGTTACAAAAGATTGAAAAATTACCCCATGTGACTTTCAGTCGATACAATGGAGGAAATGGTTTTGCTTGCGAGGGGGGAAACAATGACATCACTTAATTCACAGTATAAAGGATACTCTGGTTTATAACAACTCACAGCAGTGTATGTTTTTCGCCTTCGTTCATGTCCCCCTCAAGATTAATTGGACTAACTTTGGTGAATCCTCAACTTTTCATCTAGTGCCACCATCAGGACAAATTTTTTATTTGTCAAATACTTTGGTTTATGCACATGTACCTTTTGCAATCAGGCTCAGCTGTACTGCAGCCTGCATAAAAAATGCTAAACATCAGCAGGTTGGCATTGTTTTGCCATCGTGAGCATGTTGGAATGTCGATGTTAGCATTTAGCTCAAAGCATCACGGCGTCTCACTTCGAGCCTCACGGAGCCGCTAGCGTAGCTGTTCACTCTTGACCTGTGTCTCAGTTCGCTTTCGTCTGTACTTACACTTCCTATTTTGGCCGCACACGTTTATTTGCACTGACAATTATGTCCAAAATGCAGTGCACTACGAGTTCCCGGGTGGTGGTGAACGCTGGATGCTCCTCACCCTCAACGGTCGCATGCTGTGCTATGTAGCGGAAAATGGCGGGCGCGGTTGCGATTTCTACGGTGAACACTGCACTAAAAGTAAAAGCACGTTCGTTTTCATGAATTTTTAATACAATTGAAATCGAGCAAGCAAACGAGCCGTGAAATTCACGCACTACGCAAGTAAGTACATAGTGTACACAGTGTATGTGTACTAACGGAAGTATCCAAATGGAGACACAGCATTAGTCTTGCTAAATCGGCACTCAAAAACCCAAATAGTCCTCCTTTCCCACTCTCCAGAGGGGAAAAGACAGACCAGTAAATACAAATGTTTCCTTCAACTGATGAGTCCCTCTCTAGTGGAGCTTCCAACAGTATACAAATGCAGATTTCACATGTAATTATTTAAAAGTCAGTGCCCACGCAAGACTAAATGAATGACTCATTTTGTGGCGCTTGTGTTTGGACGTTGAAACGCCACAGTCCACATGTCCGTACAGTGGCTTCACAATGAACACACCTCAGCGCTTTGTTTGAGAGTCTTCAAGGCATTAATCTCTCGAAAAGGCCATTAAAAGGCCTGTCTTTGTGAACAGTGGCAGCATGAAACAGAGTGGTGTAGCTCTGACGCTGCTCTCTGTTAATAATATCAGAATAATTTCTTTTAAGAAATAATAATGAACTTTTTTTATATGGCACTTTTCTTAACAAGGTTACAATGTGTGTTAAAAGAAGGGGGGGAAAGAACCGGCAAATAAAACAGCACAGAGAACACAGTGTCCACACTGGTCACCCCTGTAAAGTGCTTACTACAGCTGCGAGTATCCTATTTCAAAAATATCCGTCTGCCACAAAGTTGGCTACAGTAGAAAGGCGTAGTCGATGAACATTCTTCTTTAGATGTAACGGGCTGGTGGGCACGGCAAAAACGCACATTTTTTTGTGTGCCGTGTGAGTCGAAAAGTTTAAGGTGGCATAATCAACGAGATGGCAGACCATAACGTACATGCGGTGTTGTATCATCTGCAGCTCCACAGAGACAGACGTGCGCTCAATAGCCGAAAACATTCACACCCAATCTTCAGGTTCATTATTAATGAGCTTAGCTGTGAGGTATCACCGAATAGGCTGCTTTCAGCACAACATGTCTGTATCGATCCTTCCATCTTAGTGTCATAACAACAGGAAGGATGGTGAGTAGCCTTTTAGGGGATCTGGGGCTGTTTACACTAAAACTGTGCACTGATGATTGACTGTAAAGGGTCAGTTCATCTAAAAAGGTGGCAATGACAGACTTCTTACGTTGCATACTAATTACCTACTTCGGTTCAAAATCAGTACGTTTCTGTTAGGGGGCGTGACGAGGAACGATGCAAGGGCACTACTGCAAAGAAATAGCCTAGAACAGCCTACAAAGTTATATGATATTATTCAGCTTCATTTTGCTGAATCACACACGTCCTCGTGGCCCTTTAGCCAATGTTCTGAGGCTCGGCACTGGCCTGCAGCCTCGTGGATTGCAGACTCTCTGGCTGTAAACAGACTGGTAGATGAGACTACCCAACGCTATATAAAAGTAGTTAAAATTAGCTTCAGCTGAACCAGCTGCAACATCAAAATGCTGCTTGTGTGTTAATGCCCATGGGAAGAGCGAGCATGTAAGAGTCTGTCCATTCGGGATTGATAGCTCCGTTGTTCGCTGTCCACTTGTCTCTTTGTGGAGCACGCCATGAAATATGACTGTTCTCTGATTCGCCGACAGTTGTCTCGCGCCTCCTGTGCGTGTATCTCACTCACCGGCTCGAATCGCAGTGCCTGGCGGAATGCACGCATTTGAGTGGCGTCACGCGAGATGATTTACAACTCGTGCAACTGGCCTGCGAGTTTCCTGCTGCTGCGTTACAGGGCAGACACTCTCAGCTTATCATTGCGGGATCCATCGTCCGAACAAGTACTGGCAACACGCTTAGGCTTTTACAGATTGGAGTGTTCTTATTTCTATTTAAGAAATTAAAAAAAAAGCAAAACAACGGTGGGCAAGTAGTGTAGTCGCTGTATGCCCAAACACCGTGTAACGCTGACACAAGCCGACCCGACGCCTGTCCTCAGGCCCAAACAGAGATATCCCTGATGACATCAGCAGTAGAGCTCATTGTGGCAGGTAAACTGAACCTCACCCTTTAAGGTTAAAATATTAAACCTCAGGAACTGATTCTTTCAAGCCCGAGCTAACAATCCCCAAATCTACGCGGCTAGGAAGCAGCGAGTGAGGAAACGAGCTAGTTTGGTGTTTGCGCGTCGACCGTTTGGCCCTTTATTAAAATTAAATAAAAACGTAAATAATACGGTGGGTTTGTTGAGATTTTTTTCTTTAAATAAATAGTGGGGCGGCTGTGGCTGAGGGGGTAGTGCGGTTGTCCATTAACCCCAGGGTTGGTGGTTCAATCCCAGCTCCTGCTATCCGCATGTCGAAGTGTCCGTGGGCAAGACCCTGAACCCCGAGCTGGTGGAGGCCAGCATGGCAACTGTGTCCCCATCGGTGTATGAATGTGGTGTGTGTGTCCCCTAAATGTCTGCGATTGACTGGCGACCAGTCCAGGGTGTTTCCTGCCTCTCGCCCAATGTTAGCTGAGATTGGCTCCAGCGACCCTTCGGGATAAGCAGTATGGTTAATGAATGAATGAATAAATAGTTATATAATTATTTTGGTTTCTTGTAAGTTGACTGTATGGCCCTTTAAGGCTTTTAATAACAGGGTGGATTGGTGAACAAGTCAAAGGGTTCCCATCTTTCCACTGGATGAGTCAGCCGCGGAGCTGATGAGGCCACATCCTCGTCCCTTCCTGACAGGAAACGTGTCTGAATCCCAGATATCTCCCCCCCCCCAAAAAACACAACAGACATGTTTGGAACACACCCACCCCCAGGCACACTCAAAGTCCCGTCTCGTTACGGGACGTGGAAAGGGGGGGGGAAAAAACTACCCGCAGTGCAGGAATAAAAAAAATTAAAAAAAACATCTTTGGTTCTATTAACGAGGCACACTTTTGTAGACTTTATATCGCGAAACGGAAG
>JAVQJF010041828.1:0-24260 GCA_036023855.1 Gadopsis marmoratus
TTTCATATTTGTTGATGAAATGATTCTTTATTCATTATTGATTTGTGACATCAGCCCTTTAAAGCTGCAGATTCCTCTCAAATCATCTGAAACAACTTGTGGACTCTTTCAGCTCCTCCTGTGAATGTTGATTTAAGGCCATTTAATCAACATTCACAGAAACTCATTTGAAAATGAGCATGTTTTGTCAGTATTTCAAAGACCAATATTAAATGAACTTTATACCAAAAAGTAACAACAACTATTGCTATTTAGTTTATAGTCCAGTTGCTTTTTTCCAGGTCTTTGTTTCTTGGTCAGCGACAGAAATCTGGTCTGTTGAACTGAAGTCAGGTTCAATGTCTGAGGTTTAACTTACTGTTTTTAGCGGTTTTGTGGGAAATCACAGAGCTGGTTTGACTGCTCCATCCCATGATGTGTGCAGCTCGGTAAAAAGACCTTGTTGATTTTGCGGCGTAGCTAGCAACGCTTCAGATGTCCGTTCCCACAATGCATCAGTCATGTTAGTCTGGTAATAACGATTCAAACTGTGATCCTTAAACTTACCTTTGACTTAATGAGTAAAGAAAAATGTAGAAGTCCATGTTTTGTTCAAAACTCTACATTCTGTCTTTTTTTTTTTACGTAAGCTGACATTTTTGAGGGCTAACAGCTGACTCTTGTAAACAGCTGTTCACCAAAATACGGTGACGGAGCAAACAGCCACGCCCACAAGCGCGGATGCGCGTACATTTGAAAAGACGGCAGACGCCTTCAAAATAAAAGCAATGTTCAGTTGTATTGTGTGAATGATGAACACTTTTTTGTTTGATTGCTAATTTACCATTGACCTCTCGCGGACCGGTCAGGGACAGCCAAAGGGCCGGATGTGGCCCGCTGGCCGTACAATGCCCAGGTCTGCTCAAGAGCATGGAGGAATTTCCAGGAGACAGGCAGTTACTCTAGAAGAGCTGGACAGGGCCGTAGAAGGTCCTTAACCCAGCAGCAGGACCGGTATCTGCTCCTTTGTGCAAGGAGGAGCACTGCCAGAGGCCTACAAAATGACCTCCAGCAGGCCACTGGTGTGAATGTCTCTGACAAAACAATCAGAAATAGACTTCATGAGGGAGGCCTGAGGGCCTGACATCCTCTGGTGGTCCCTGTGCTCACTGCCCGACACCGTGGAGCTCAATTGGCATTTGCCATAGAA
This sequence comes from Gadopsis marmoratus, assembly GCA_036023855.1. Lineage (NCBI taxonomy): Eukaryota > Metazoa > Chordata > Actinopteri > Centrarchiformes > Percichthyidae > Gadopsis > Gadopsis marmoratus. Next base: position 1,190 of record JAVQJF010041828.1, read on the forward strand.
CACTAGAATTGGCAGGTCTGCCACTGATGCCGTGCTTTTCCACAGATGAGAGCAGGTTCACCCTGAGCACATGTGACAGACATGAAAGGGTCTGGAGAAGCCGTGGAGAACGTTATGCTGCCTGTAACATTGTTCAACATGACCGGTGTGGTTGTGCGTCACTGATGATCTGGGGAGGCATATCCATGGAGGGACGCACAGACCTCTACAGGCTAGACAACGGCAACCTGACTGGTATCAGGTTCTGAAGTACTCGGACCCATTGTCAGATCCTACGCTGGTGCAGTGGGTCCTGGGTTCCTCCTGGTGCACAACAATGCCCGGCCTCATGTGGCGAGAGTATGCAGGCAGTTCCAGGAGGATGAAGGACAGGCTGCACCTCAGACTGTCCAGGAGCTCAGTGATGCCCTGGTCCAGATCTGGGAGGAGATACGGCAGGACACCATCCGTCGTCTCATTAGGAGCATGCCCCAACATTGTCAGGCATGCATACAAGCACATGGGGGCCATACAAACTACTGAGCACCATTTTGAGTTGCTGCAATTACATTTCAGCAAAATGGACTAACCTGCCACGTAATTTTTTCACTTTGATTTTCGGGGAGTCTTTGAATTCTGTCCTCCGTAGGTTGATAATTTTCATTTCCATCAAAAGATGTGGCATCATTTCATTCCTAACATGTTACCCAGTCCATATCAGTGTAGATATCCAGCATGATTTTTTTTCCCACTGAGATCTGATGTTTTCAAAGTGTTCCTTTAATTATTTCAGCAGTGTATTTCAGCAAACCATTCACCACATTGAATTGTTGCCACTAGGTGGTGTCTAATGGATTAGTAGATCTTATTCTATTAGGTATCATAAGAGGTCTGCAATTTAAGTTTGTGTTAAAAGTAATAATATCATTAAAACTGATAAAAGCTGTCAGCAATAGAAACACACAGCCACAAAACTGTGGAGAAAGCAAACCCAAATGAGAATGAATTGAAGACTGAAAAATAACTGGCCACTGCAGAGGCCATTACAGTTGGATTGGGTATGAGCAGGCTATTTCATAACGTGTTACTAATAAATATGTGTTCGACTACTTGGCTGCAAAGGTTGAATCCCTTAAATTGAGAGACAGCAGTTTGCAAGGTTCGTACAGCTATTTAAGAGAAAAATTCAAGGTACCACTTTCAAGGTACCATACCAGATATACCCAGACTCTCAAAGCCTTTATCATGACATCTATATTATTACCATAATGCCAGAAGACAAAAAACAAATATGACGACAGGAGTGTTTCATTTAAAATATTAAAAGATTCTTGGTTTACATGAGCAATTGTGTAGATGATGAAATACCAGATTCTGTTGAAAATCAAGCATTTTTTCAAGGAGTATATTCAAATTCAAGTATATTCCTCATCTTGAAAACATAATGATTAAAATTATGCATTTTCCAGAATGCACTTTCAAGACTTTCTGAGTCTGACGTGGTCCTCTGAAACGTGTTGGCTCCCAGGTCTTGAACAGATCCCATGTGAAAGGACAGCGACTGTGCCTTTCTTCTTCTACCTTTTCCAAGTCAATTAATTGAAATTGTGCCCATGGTACAAGTAGACATTGCTACACTGGTGTGGACAATTCTTATTAGACAAAAAGGCCAGGAAGGCAATCTTCTCACTCACTTAGATCTAGTCAGCAGATTGCCTCAGGTGTCTCAAGTTAACAGAGAGCAAAGACAGGAAGGAGAGAGGAGCATGTGCACTAAAGAAGAAAAACTACAAGGCACTGTGCCATCCTTGTTAGACTTCTTTCATTTCTTCAGCATTACTTATAACCCCTGCCTCCCCTAATTCCTTGTGTCATTCTCTTTCTAAAACATAAGTCTAAAACATAAATGTAATCTTCATCTGTTTTCTTATTCAGGATATGCTTTTAGTCTACTACAACTACTAAGTTTGTTACGGATACCGTGACTCATAATAATAATAATAACAATAATAATTAATGTCATCATTATTATTGTAAGTAATGCATTTAATAATTATAATTTTGCATTACCTCCCTACCTAACCAGTCAAGGCAGATGACCGCCCACCCAGAGCCCGGTTCTACTCGAGGTTTCTGCCTGTTAAAAGGCAGTTTTTCATTGCCGCTGTCGCCTAGCGCTTGCTCGTGGTGGAATTTTTGGGTCTACACATATGGAATTGGTCTAGACCTGCTCTATATTAACAAGTGCTATGAGATAACTTTGTTATGATATGGACCTATATAAATAAATCTGAATTGACTTGAATTTAGCAAATTTGTTAACAATCTTAAAGCTTATACAATCAAAAATAAAATATATTCAAATGAGTAAAATAAATACAATATAGTGCACGTCAACAAACTGCCAGTTTTAAAATATTTGTTTTAAATTTAAAAGTTTAAAAGGAGCCAACCAAGTTGGTGTGTAAAGTTTAACGTTATTTCTCAGTCATTCTATTGCTATTCTTCAGTGTCACACTGGCAAATGCTTGGTCCCCCACTTAGTTACAAATCTAGACTTTGAAATTGACAGTAAAACATTTTTCCGATGACTGTAGAGTACGTCCTTATATGTATAAAGAAAAAACATTTCTCCACTCGCCAATGTGGGTGGTCTATTCCTCCTTCAAGCTCAGTTCCTCTACCAAAGGGCTGGAAGCTTGAGGGTCCTGCGAAGTACTTAGCTGTTCCTAGAAGCCACTGGTAGGATTTCTCGATATCAGTGGTACATACCATGCAGGGGTTTTCTCCTCCCATGATGGCTACACCTATGCTTCTTCCTCAGCGGTCTTCTGCTGAATGAGGTATTCACTAAGCAATTCATCGCTTGGGGCCATGTTCCTGATGTATTCATGAATCTTTGTTGATTCATCCTGGATAGCCGCTATATATCTCGGCTTGAAAGGTCAGAAACATAGGTTGAGGCCATGCCACTTACTTTAAGTGATGAACAAATCTGGAATAATATTCTGAAAACAGTTGATAGCCAGTGAAGAGAGAGCAGAAGGGGTTTAATGTTTCTTAACCAAGATTGTATACTTTGTTTTCAGTCATAAATAATAAGTTATGGCATATAGCAATTACATATTATTGTATTTGAACTTGAACTTTGCTGTCTTCCAAAGCAACTGGAATCGGCTATGTGACATTATGGCAGACACTGGCCTCAGCTAATAGAAATTTCTACCATCGCATTAACTCTATACATAGCGGTCACAGTGCATCATAATTTAAACATTAGCAAACATGTGTGTGGACATACAATGTATCATGCATGGATGTTCTCACACAAACACACTCACCCTTTCACAGTCCATTCCAGATGTAGTTTCGAAAAAGTTCCGATTACATATTCCTTTGAAGTTCATATAAGCTTCAAAGCACGTCTTTATTGGGTCATTTCTGTTTAACATTTTAAGAGGCATTTGGTTCGGCCCATTAAGACATGCAAAGAGCAAAATGTGATCAAATGTGTGGAAATGAAATCAAGCTGCATCCATGTAGGAGATATTTGTGTGTATGCTTTCTGTCCTTTAAAGAGGACTTGTGTGTGACAGCACACTATTTTGAGGAAACTGCCATAAAGTTTGCTTATATCAGGTGTGTTTACATACTGTATGTTTTCTCACTGGTGCTTAGCAGTACACTAGTTTTACAAGGACAACTATTAATTATATTTAAACTTGTTAACTAATGGGAAATGTGCAATTATGTTCTGTTGTCCATCGCTGAACTAGATGATTGCGTTAAACATTAATCTATTTATATCAAATGACATACCCATCTCCGAGGGTGCACCAATCTAAAGCATTATGTTAACAACATGCTCCTCATATTGGCTCACAATCTCATTGCATCACATTTGACCTGGAGTTTTGGAGGATAAAATGAACTTTAAATAAAAAAGCCCTATCCTCCATTAGAGCATTAAATTGCCTTTAAAAATCAAATCCCAATCCAAGCATCTCCAGAATAAATGTTATACACTCTAACTGTGATACACGCTCAAACTCCACAAAATGTAGGATGTTGTGCTTTCTGATGGCAATTTCTAGTGCGTACTGCAAATCCATCTTAGACATTTATTTGGCTGAGATAGGATGTGATGACTCATGAATCAAGTGAGTGATTGGGAACTCATTCAAATTCAATATGTACAAGTCCCTGAGAACGTATGAGAGCCATCTGCTTGGAGACAGGTGACAAAGAGCTTGCGTGGCAGATAAGGACCCAATTCAATACAAATTAGACTGAACAAACTATCCATTCAAATACAAAATGGCCATGACACCTACCGTCTCAGAACATGTGTACCATATCCGTAGGGACAACGGTTACAAGACTACGTGATCTGTGCTAGACATTTAAGTAGTCGTGACTGAGCAAAGCACGTGGGGGAGGAGTGTGACACTTGACAACCTGGGTGGACGCAGTTAAGACTGAGGCGGGATGCAGAGATGAGAGATGAGATGCGTTTGAGTGTGGGTGGGCAAAATCTCAAATTAATTTCTCTGTCCACAATACGTGTCAAGTGATGCATGCATCTGTGAATGCATGTGTGCATCCATGTGCGTCTGTTTGTGGGCGCTCACGTTATTGTGGCAGCATTGGATGGAAATGTACTCATCTGCTGGTAGCTATTAGTCATCAGTGTGCTATTCTTATTGAGTATAAGATTGTTAAATAAAAAGCTAAATTCAATCATCTGGACAATTTCTCAATTACGGGATATTATAGGTCACGTTAAAAATAGTCTACTAAATAAAAATCAATAAGATTTTGTCCATGCTTCACTTCCCATGTCCCTATGTTGGATTGCCTTTTGCAATTAATTTGACACCACAGCTTTGGTTTTAGGTTAGCTGCACTCACTATCTCAAATCACCATGGGTATGTCCATATGCAAAACATCCTTTTGTCATCTTTCCATCCTATATATAAAGAGCCAAGAAAAGCATTTCCTGGGAAAGAAATCGCTTTCACCCACAAAGTGATGCACTCTACATACTTATTTCACATAATCAAATACAAATTAATTTATAAACTTTATTTAATGTTTTTCCTGGATTTGTTTTTTTATTGATATTCTGTCTCTTTCTGTTAAAATAAACGTACCATAGAAATTATGGACTGTTCGTGTCTTTGTAAGGGGGTAAACTTACTAAATCAGCAGGGGATCAAATAATTATTTCCCCCACTGTATATATACCTTGGAGAACACATCCTTGCAGCAAGATTAGAAGTTTAACCACTGAAGGTCAACTAAAACAAGATTTTCTAGTGGTGTTAAGTTACTCTTTAAGTGTCTAGTGGTCCTCTATACTAATCTTTTAGTAGTACTTAACGGTTCCCAAAGCACTTTTACAGATTGGCCTACACCGGGAGCAATTTAGGGTTAAGTTTCTTGCCCAAGGACACTTCGATATGTAGACAGGAGGTATCAAACCACCAACCCTGAGAGTAATGGATGATCCACTCTACCCACTGAGCCACACCCACCCTACATAGTACAGATTGCTACGATTAACAATGTGTCTTACTGTGTGTTCACAGATAGGCATCAACAGATATTAGAATCTTTAACACATCTAATATGTACACAAGGGAAAGATATCATCTGAATGCTACCCAGCCCCCAGCTCTGGGATTTGGGTGCTCACCAAAGTTGGCTGGTTTGATTTAAAATACAGTTTGAATAACATAAGTGAATGAATATTACAACAAATTACCACATAACAGCCAAGTAAAATTGACCAATCGCTAACAATATTAGCAGTTTAAATCAATTTCTGCTAATTTAGGAGAAATCCAGGAGACTGGAGGAAGCTATCTGCAATTTTGCTTTTTATTTACTTTTAAACATGATTTTAAATGTATCTGTTCAAGTTTTATTTTTATTAACTGCACTTCTGTTTTCTTTTAAATATGCTAATTTTATGTTTGACATTTCTTACATTCTGTTCAAGTTTTATTTCTTTAATAAGGTATCTGCAATTTGCTTTTTATTTGCTTTTAAACATTATTATCTGTTCAAGTTTAATTTTTCTTAACTGCACTTCTGTTTTATGGCATTCTCTACTGTAAAGCACTTGGTACATTTAATATCTTTGATGTAAAGCACTTTGATCTGCATTTCCTGTATGAATGGTGCTATATAAATAAAGTTTATTATTATTATTATTTCTGCTCAGAAATGAAAAAAACATTAGACAAAGTTATGCCTTCCTTGATGTGTGATAAAAATAGGGGGTGAGTATTTGTATAACAGTAATGACAGCACTGCCAATAATAACCCAGATAAAAATAATAATACATTTTTAATTATCTGGCTTGCCCTTAGTTTGCAACACCGTATTTTTCTAATGCAAATATTTGCATTTGATCTTAATTGACACAAGGCTATCTGATCCCACATTGAAGTGGTGAGCTGACCCTAATTTAGTAAGTGACTGATGGTATTAACATATTTCAGAGATCATAAATGATGGCCACCTTGGTGAAGCCTACAGAAGTCTGAGATCACAATAATTAAACAGTGACTAAAGTACAGAAAAAAGAAAAGACAAATACAGAAAATCTCTCATTGTAAATATCCAAAACTGTAATAATTATGACTAAAAAACGTGTGATCATGCCAGAACCCATTAGGAATAAGAATAAGAATAAGAATTAAAAGCTGATTGAGAAAATGGGTTTTCAGGGACTTTGACATGTGCTACTTTCCTGGTCTTGTGGGATAGGTCAAGTACCATGTTTTCACTGCATGGCTATTCAATCATTCCCTGTGCAGCCCAGTTTGCCTGGGATTTATATCCCTACTGGATGAGTTGGAACCTCACAATTTACATCCAGTACCAAGTCCTGTGCCCTTTATGTAATGAGGCAGAAGGTAGTTTACATCCCATTACAGACTTGCAGTCAATCTTCCCCTCTTTCATCATCTTAACCAGGTGTTAAGTTGCCTAACCCTAACCATAGTTAATTTGCCTTAAACACTGTCTTTCCCTAGTTTTAACTATAACATAGTTGCCATCAGCTGTCAAGCTAAAATAAATCCAAAAGGAATCCCAAAAAAGTGACAGTACACAATGACACTTGACCAAGCCTAACAGGTACTTTCAGTCTTCAGTAGTATATTGGCTACTGGTTAACATATAGGAGATGCACTGCTAATTGCCTGGCTCTACATTGTCAGGTAACATAAAATTAGAACATATTTCGCCACTTTCGTGGAACATGTCTTCACTCATCTAGAGTGATTCCTTTGCCTTACATACTGAAAAGAACCCTTACTTTTCATCTCTTATACACACAGACAGACTGTGTGTCTCAGTGTGTTCTGGAATGAGTACTTGCAGGTGGATAGGCCAAAGGGTATGACATTAGCAAACTGAGTGCTCGCGCCCCACATGCTGGCCATATGTCATGCCAAATCTCATCCCATCTAAGGCTAAGAGAAGGTGCTGCTGGCTGCTGAAAGGCCACCTTCCGAACAGATATCATCAGCCTGACACCCTGACCTGACAGCAGCTGAGGGCTTACAGCTCTGCTCCATATCATATCTAGTTGTATTAAGGTGGGAGATCAGGGTCACAATGTACTGCAATAAAAACACAAGGCTGATCCTTTACTTCCTAAGCCTCACAGAGCACTCAAAAGTCCAAAAACAAAAACATAAAATGTCAATAGTAATAAAAAATCCTCATTCACTCGGTATGCTAAAGAACTTCCTCTTTATTAGTGTACTAAAATGCAACCAAATTTAATGTACCCCCTCTAATTCTGATTATTATCTTCTGGTTATACTAACTCTTACTTTTCCCCATTCTTCTTTTGGTTTGTGTTTGCAAGTTCGTCATACAAGTTATGATGATGAAGTTACATTAAGTCACTGTTTGCACTAAAGTGGAACTATGGGAGATTTATAACAGTTATAGAGAAACTTACACATTTTTGGGTCGAAATGACTAATACATGCCATTATTTTTGGAATTGGTCCAGTAGATCGCCTCCGCTAGCATCCGCAAACAGGCTGCAATGTAATTCTTTGGGGCAATCGGCAGCTGTGTCTGACAACATTATGGAAAGGATTCCTACTGAGACTGACCATTTGCATTTTGATTTGTCCTCTGTTATAGAGAGCAGGGATATACAGCATTCAATATTTTATTCCATCACTCACTGGCCATATATATATATACAAATGTATATAAAGTTTAATTTTGTTAGCTAATGCCACTAAGGTAAAAAAAATGTGAGTAAGAAAACCTTGCGTGGAAATCCGCATTGGACTAGCCACAAGAGAGACTTTGGTTACCCTGATTTTCATACTCAAAAACTTATTTTTTATATAGATGTCATGGCATTGAAAGAATTGTTGACTGCAGCGCTACCCTGGTTTATTCTGGTCACGCTCTCTCCCACACATAGTCTCTCCCCCTCACACACAGGGCTGGACTGGCCATCTGGCACGCAGGGCAAATGTCCGGTGGACCGACATGTTTTTGGGCAGACTCAACTGGTTCTTGTGTATTTAGTTTCTTCCCTGAATCGTCCAGAATCGTGCTCATTTTCATGGTCACACTGTACCCTGTAATAAAAAAATAGGTACCCAGTAGTTAAATAACTACAATATACATTCGCTCTACATTTATCCCAAGCCTCCAGATTGTTACTCAGTACGTCATAAATACTCTGTAATAACAGAATAGGTTTGTCCTCTCTGATAGACACACAGTGCTAAAACATTCCTCTTACAAATGTAGTATCTGTAGCTAGCTGCAGGCATTTTGTTAGAGTTTCAGCCCTTAGCTGCATATTGTTTGTGGTGCCAATTGTTTTCCCCTCCGGTTGGTGTGATTTTCAGAGTATGACGCGATGCGTCTCTGTCTCTATAGGCTGCCTCAATGGCCGCTGTTGTTTATTGGAGTGATGTGTCAATGCGGCCACCATGTTGGTACCGCGCCTCCTAATGCATGTGTTTGGAGGCAGGAGGTTTTTCCACAATTCAAATCATCATATCTCACTGAATTGTCAACTGATTTTGTTAGTTACATGCAAGATATGTACATACATGCATTTATGATACAGAATACTTAAAGGCATATCTATCTTATGTAGCTAGCACTGAAACAGTAATATTTCTATAATATTTTCATACTGCGTGTAAAATGGCTGCAATGATGATGTAATTTTATTTATTTAAATAACACAAAAAAGATGTTATTACGATAAATGTAAAATATAAGTTAAACGATTAAGTAAAATCTGGCAGCCTTCACAATTGTGTTTGTTAATTACATTTATAGTGAAATTTCACACTTTGGTAATTTACATTTTAAGTCATGCCTAAAACATTTAAGAAATATATCAGTGTATACATTATCACGGGAGCACAAATATAGGTGGTGTGAGAGCAATTGTGATGGGCCAGTCTGGGCCAAAATGCCAGGGCCGTTTATTTTTTTTTGAGGTATTTTATAGAGTGTGTGACCATGAAGAAGGGCACTGCTGTACAAGGGTGCTCAGTTAACCAAAAAATGTAAAGGTTAAATAAAATATTCCCTTTGCAAAACTGCTGAAACCCAGTGTTCCAGGTCTGAGACAGATTATTGCTCGAGCAGCACCACTGAATAACCGCATCAATATTTAAAAACAGCCGCTGAATAAAAAAACAGGAAAAAAACAAGAAAATCAATGACCAAAGCAGGCTTTCCATTTTAGGGTTATGAAGAAAGGGTGGCAGCGTGTCGAATCTGTGAAAAACTGCAAAACCTCCTGACTGCAACATTTCTCACATTAAAACATACAAATCTGTTGTGACCTCAACCATCATATACGATCATTTACAATAACGTAGATTCCAAGTCAGTTCTAACTAGCCCAAGAGAGAAATTAGAGCTCTGTGGTGGGATAAAAAGAAAAAATAGCTTCAGCCTCCATCTCCTCCTATCGCACAATCTCCCCAGTGCTTGTGCGACATCTAGTGGTCATCCTCTAAGCATTATTTGAATGTGTGCCATGCCAGTGGCTCCACACATAATAAGTGGTGTAATTCGTCATACACTGAGACCACTTCCATGCCTAGCAGAAGCTTTTGAAGTTTTTGGATTACACTCCATAAAGTCTGACTTTAACAGTGTTCAAGTGCATTTCAACCAAAGACGTGACACACATACAGTAGAAGCGTAGAACAGGAACAAGTATGATTTACATGCAAACACATCAGTGAGACTCTAAAGGATCACCTTGCTCTGACGTTGATTCTGTAACTTTAAACATCACCACTACACAATAAAACTCTAACACTACAAATGTCTAACTTAATGCAAAATACAAACCCTGATCCTTGCCCAAACCCGTTCTGACTGCAAACTGAAGTGTCAATGACTCAATAAATACCAAATTCTCTGAACATGTTTTTTCAAGGTAGAAGAAAATGAAAGAGCACTTTTAATTGCTTTGTGATGCTACCTCCTCAGTTACTTTTAGAGGCTGCTTAAAGTCAAGCCCCAATCTTTCTACCGTCACAAAAGACATCATAAAAATCAAAGAACATACACACAAAGACATAAAAAGTGTGGCAAACATCAGGTTTTCTCCACTTTTGTCACCGTGGCTGGAAGCACTTACCTGTGGGCTAGTTGTTTAATTGTCAATGGCCATGATAGAAATAACAGTTTGCTGTCATTCTGTCAGCATGGGGCAGAAAATCATTATAATCAGTTGCTCCGAAAACAAGCACGTGCCAGGTGGTGGATAAACAATTAGCTTTCTGGGGGCCAAAACTACAGTTTGTCCGACATAGAAAACAAGCAACACCTGTGTGTGCAGCCGAGTGGAGCCAAGACTCAGCGCAGCGTAATAGAAAATAGGAACATCCAACAGGGGACTGTCAAGTTGCCCTTTTCTGAATGTGTTTTTGGAGAAGGTTGACAGGAAAATGAATAGATTGGGTAATAAGCAGGGGAGAGGCAATGAAGTCATTTTATAGTGGAGTGTGGTAGGCAAGCGAGGAGGATTGTGGGATGAAAAATGTTGTATGTAAGTGAAACATTCATTAAATCTCTGAAAGAAAAGGGAAAATCAAAGTGACAGATCTTATGGAAGGAAGAAAAATACAACTTAGATCATGTACTGGAAAAAGAGGTGGGGAGAGACATACAAATGAGGTGGCAAGAAAGACACAAATGAAAGATGGCAATAGAAGAAATAATGTGTAATGGAAAAAAGAAATTCAACAGATGCTTATTCAATGGTAAAAAATAGAGGTGGAGATGTGGGTAATGAAAGAGGTGTCACTCATTATGGGGTCAGGAGAAAGCAGAAAAGGGCTATTTCACAGAGTCAAGATGAAATAGACAGATACATTTTAGTCAGAAAAATGGATAGAACCACTTACTGAGGCTACAGTCTATCCTGATACAATCTGGCGGGAGAGAGAGCGAAATGGTGAGATCAAATAAAAAGAAAAGGAGAAAGAAAGGGACAGAAAGAAAGAAAGAAAGAGGAGAAAGGATAAAAGAGAAAAAAACAAAACATTTTACATCCTTCAAGGTACATTCTGCAGACAACCAAGCATTGCTCTGGGGCCACCATCCGGGGACAGGCTCTGAGTCAGGATCACCCTTTTCCTCCATCAATCACATCATCCATCCCTCCTTCAACCCAGGACCCTCAAAGCACAGCAGAAGGCAAGACTTAAACGGTGGGGTCTATACAGTAGGACATATCATATTCTAATATACACAGTGGTCCATTATTGGCATATGAATACATAATTCTTCTTCTTAGAATGTCCACACACAATCTATATCTTTTGTTTCAAAAACTGAACACAGCGTTTAGCTCATAATAAAAAAAAAAATGTGATTACAGAGATAACGTCAAAACGTAAACTGTGGACTTGGAGGTTATGAGGTTCAATCTCTGTCAGGTGCAGAAACACTGAACATCAAAGATTTATCATACCATCTGGCAAAACCTACATGCTTTTTTATAATATTTTACAATATTTTGCGACAAAGGTTGTTTTTCCCCCCCCTTTGGAAACCATAATAACACTGTACATGGCATGCAATACTTCAGATGTCATGAATATATGATTAAAGTCATTAAACAAATCAGATAGAGCCTAAATCATTTCAACTGGACAAAATATTTTTGCCAGAATGAAATGGTCTAAATAACTTCAGCTGGCTGCGTTCTTGACTATGATTGCAACTGAACACAGTGAAGCCATTATGCTGCCAGTGTGTACAAATTTGCTTTTTCCTACAGCTGCTGTGAGGTCACTGGAGCAGATGCAATGTCCTGCACTTTTAACTTTAGGAACCCCTTTCCTGGTAATTTGAGATGCTCTTGCCTTCGGCAGCACTTCAGGCATGCGAAACCCAACAGTATAAATGACAAGAAAGGGTGATCTGCACATCCCAGCCACCTCATGCCTGGTGCACACAAACAGCAAGAAATAAGACTTGTACTGTGTACTATCGCTACAAGTGGTGCGACAAAAACACAGCGAAAAGTGTTTTCATTTTACCACCTGTGTTGTCATAAAAGTGGAGTGTTGGTTAAAAAGCTTTGTCCTTCAAATGGAAGACTCAGACTCCAGAGCAAGAAACTGAATCCTGCTCTGTAGCCAACCCCGACCTTTGACCCCCCTTCTCTGAATGAGGGATAGTAAACAGAGACTTAATTTACTGGATCAAGTATCAAATTACTACTCCTCACAGAATCTCATATCTTGAAAGAAATGTATTACTATCCTGCCCCATCTAGTGGCTGTTAACACATGTGCATGTGGCAGTGTGGTTGGGTTGTGGTCTCGAGCTGTCAACCGCTACAGAATAGTGGACACAAACAGCCAGGGACCAGCTTCACTCTGTAGAGAGGTGGGGGTAATGCAAATACAGTTCCATTAAAATAAACTGATCGGACACATGTGTTGGTAAGCAGCTGCATTTTTTCTGAAATGAATGCAATCAGGCGCAGGAGCCACGTTCAGTAAATGTTTTTGAAAAACGTCAAAGTTGTTGGTGTGCATGTTTATTTTTTTTTTAAACTCAGATAAATAGAATGTCTAAGTGTGTTAAGCTAGAATGTGCCAGTTGTTGTCTGACACATTAAACATGATGCGTTTCACTTTAGTTGTTAATTAATGTTCTTGCAAAAGATCTATGGAAATCCTGAGCAGAGCTATAGTGTCAGCCAATAGTGACTGTGGTGAGGTGTCACTTCAGCCCCAGTGAAAACAGAGAAATTTGTCTGGTATGCAGACTCATATAAGGTTTTTAGCATTGTGGATATCACGAATGTGTGTGCAACCTCTGACATCTACAGTTGTGAGCCGGTCTCTCTCGCTGTTTGATCCAAGGGCCGCAGACATAGAGGCCATTGAAGGGATGAAAAGTTCCATCTTCTGAGTCCAGGCCAGGTGGGGTGTTCATGAGGGACAGCAAAAGAGAGATGGAGAAGGAGGGAGAAAAGAGAGAGCAACAGAAAAAGAGAGCAGAATGGCCACCTTATTTTATCTCACCCACGCCCCCGTCCTGTCTCTATGGTGGCTTAAACTCCCATATTACAGGGTGCACCGCTGTCAGACTCCTCCTGGTTCACTGCTGAGAGATTGTTACTTTAGAGCATCAGACTTAAAGTACCCAGAGATGGAAGGTCATACCCATCTTCCCTTGAGGAGTAATATTCATTGCAATGAAATTCAAAAGGTCTGCATTCCTGCAGCCAGTTATTAGAGGGAATGCATTTGCCCCTTCTGAGAAACCATCCATCTTACAAACCCTACTGTACAATTTCAATGACCTTCTCTCCACTAAGATTGCCTTTAAGACCTCCTTACGCCCCCATCTTCTTTGAACTCATCTGTAATTACTTATGATGAGGATTCCTACCTCCTCTTGTGCTGCTAGCCAGAAGTGGAGCCAAGCAGCCCCTCAGCTAACTCCACAAAAAAGGGGAATAGAACAGAACCGTGAGGAAGAGCGACACAGGAACAAGGCCACCTCAAAGCTTTTAGAGACAGGTTAGTGGGTTAAGGCTCAGGATAGGGCCTCAGATACTGTTACGGATGGAGCTTTTAATCAGAAGGAGGTGCTGGCTTCACAGGGAACAAAAAGAAGGCGATGAATGCAGAGGGGATGTGTGGGACCAAAGGTCAAAGAATATGGAAGAGAAATGACTGCAGGGTGGCTCTCCACACAAGGCAAAATGTCTGTTCTGGGGATACCTTTACATTTTTATTTTAAGTCTTATACTCCTGCAGCAAGCACTTTATCAGTTTGTAGGGGAGAAGTTTCTGTAATTGTACCTCAGTTTTCTCAAATAAATAGCCTTTAATAACTGTTGGCATTCCTAAATTAAACCAAGGGGCAGTGATGGGTATAAGCTAACTTGTTGGATTACTGCACTGCCAACTGTACCTGTTAAATAAAATAAAGCATGCTCTATTATGCAAAACAGATCTGACTTAACTGAGGGACAATTTTAGAAGCTTTTCCCCACCCAATTATATGACAATGGAAAGAAATAACGGTGTGAAACACAAATGTCAAACCATCCTTTTTAGTTCAGTGGTATAGAATGCTAAAACAGAGGGAAGATGAGGAGACAAGGGATGGTAAGGGAAAGGTTAGCAGGGACAGCCACGATTGATCACGGTGGCCTACCAAGGTTCACGGTGAGCTTAATGCGGCCTCCGTCCAGCTCCAGTCGCAGGGTGTCCGCTGACTCCTTGGAGGTGGTGGCCATGAGCAGGCCATATGCCCTCTGAGACATGAAGCGCAGCGCCACATCCTCGGCCTCAGTGTGCATGGTGACCGGCATGATGATCTTCAGGTACATGCTACCATCATAACTCAGCACCGTCGCCTCTGGATAGGTGCGGGGGGAAAGGACAAAATGACAAAGAACACAAAGAGTGACAGTGAAGTGTGTAACACATTACAGTACAGAGGAAGAGGTAAAGGCTCACATGAATCCAGAACACAGGCATGTAGGTCTATTAGCTATGACAGCGCAGCATCAACAGCTACAAATCTAGTTAAAACTAGATTTTGAACACTATTTTTCAACATTTATCTCATCATATCAATCAAAAAATCCATTCCAAATGTAACCAGGACTAAGACAAAATCCCCTATTTGTCAAAATAGGTGAGGTGATCAAAGCTTTATGTGACTGTAAACTGACAACTTAACACAGTGATCAAAACATAATATCAATCATTTCTGGACTTCTCAGGCATGTAAGTGGGTTTGAAAGTTTGATGACAGCATGTAGACTACACCCCTGGTATTTTCTCTCTTTGTGTTTTTGAGATTGCACCTTTATATGTTGTCATATATATTACACTTTCATCAGATGACACTACTTCCCGCAAGAAATATTCACAATGTATCCAATATCAGACTCTCCTTACAGCTTAGTGTAGCTGGTTTCCGAGACATCCTTATTCACACTAGGAATAACTCTCTTTAAGTCAGCCAAACCATAAATTGACTGCTGTGTAGAATGACAGTTGCCTGAGTGTGAGGAAGCACCAATTCCAACACTATTTGCTAAAGTCCTTTTTGTTAAGAAAGGTGGACATTCTCTCATACACCATTGTTTTATCGTTGTTCTCTTTATTTAAGGTTTATTTCTTCAACATATATGAAAAGACACAGTAATCAGTGCCATAACCTGTCAGAGTTTGAGTCCACTGAGGAAGCCACCTTGTGCAGGTGCTCAAAGAGGAATCCCCCATCAAAGTAGCCCTTTTATGGGATGTACGAGTAGGCAGGTTCTCAGATTTGATTGGATACTGGATGTGTGATGTAATGGTAAATGGTAAATGGTAAATGGACTCTTTCTTATATAGCGCTTTTCAACCGAAACGGTTCCCAAAACGCTGTAATAGTAATCTAAGGTAGAACAGTAGTCTAATTACAATGACAGCTAATTAAGATAAATACTGAATGATGTACAAAGAACCTGTTTCCTTTGAATGTACAATATTCATGTTAACATATTGAAGAATAAATTGAGGCCTTGTTGGTATGAGCAAGTTAAAAAGCCAAAGTATCTTTGTTGTTAACCTTGTCAGCTCTCCATTCAGTTCTGCCCTAATAGGCCAGTTTGAACTAGAAAGGCGGGCTCTCATGTTACATACAGTATGTGAGTGGAATGGTAGAGACTGGTTAGTATATGCTCTTTGGTCCTAACTCCAATATAGTAGGTGTTAATGCACCTTAAAGCTGGTTGCCAGCCGCCATCAAATGGAAATAAGAAGAAGAGACCGTTAGACCTGTGTAAAGACTACAAAGTGTTTTTTTTTGGAGACTGAAAATAAAAGTCTGCCTATTTTTCCAGCACACATCCCTGCCAGCATGATGTTTGCCTTCCTTAAGTTTCACTGTGCTACCCTGCACCACACCTTACGAGTACTGCTCTAATATTGCCGAGCGGGTCGAGAGTCAGTGTCACAAGGTACTTCAAATGTTTAGATTTTAGAGCCATCAAATAAAAAAGATAATAAAAGGTGATGGAAAAAACCCTGCTAAACAGGTAAAAGCAGTGAAAAGTGTACAACGTAGAGTCACACCCACTGGATCAACGCACCTCACTTTCTTTCACAAAGACTCCACCTAAGTAAAAATGTGAAACATTCCCAATGCAGCATTATTGAATCGGTCAAAAGAATCTGTAGCACGCAAAAAAAAGATCATTATCATCCTAACCTCATGCATCATGTAATATCCTCCGGATTTTCGTCTTCCAGTCAATATAATTGATTGTCCTTACACTCTGCTGATCTATGCAGTCAGTCTGTTGACACAGTGAAATACAGTATGTGGCTTGTTATTAGAAAAGAGCCCTGTGCCACAACCCTGCAGTAGCACAACTGTCCACAAGATGGCAGAAGAGCATCACTGAAACCACACCTGTCATCAGAGCACCCATAGGCAAAACTGTTAAAATATCACCCTTCAAAATGGAGACATTTCATCCTCTACATTCACCATCCTGATTTGAATCCAATCTCTCCTCCCCTCATTACCCTCCTTGTCCCTCAAAATCCCATACTGTCATGGCTCACTCACCCCCACGGACGTGCAAAGACAAACCATGAAGCGAGGCACTTGCGACTAATTGGAATGAATCAGATGTACGTGGTCCTATTTGACTAGCTCACCTCCCCTCGATGCGTACACGGCCACCTGGATTTGCGTGACTGGCACAGATGGTGGCAGTGGGCCTGGCTGCTCTGCCACACTGCTGCCGGTATTCTCATCGCTTCAGCCTCGATTCCTCCCTCCCAGCCAACGGGCCCTAATGTCACCCTGCCTCGGGTGGCATTGGGTTCAAGTAGCACCCTCTGGAACTCTTACTACTACAATCAGGCAGCTGCTTGGTTGTGTCAAATACAAGGCAGCCCATTGGCAAATGCAAATTGTTTTCTTGCTCTGCTTTAATGGGTGGAGTGTAGACTACAACATTAATGATTTAGCAACTTTTCATTGTGTCACTGTTTGACCATCTATGAATTCCTTTGCACACTTCACATAGGCAATACTATAGTGTGTATGATGGCTTGATTATGAGTTGTTTTTTGCTTCACTGCTTTTATTGTCAATTTGTGTGACTTGTTTGGGATGGCACTGCGGCATTTCTTTTTGTAACACAACTATGTACTATTGCAAAGTAGATGCAAGCATAACTGTTCAGAGCCTATGATGAATTCAAAAGTAGTAAGAAACCGTGAAGTTTTCATCCCATCACCTATGAAGACACCCATTCCCTCCTTACCTATGTCACAGTTTGTACCCAGGTATCCGGTGCCGATGCAATCACATATGTAGCGGTTCCAGCCCTCTTTGCATAGACCTCCGTTGCCACAGGGGGCGCTGCTACACCGCTTCTGCAGTTCACGGGTGCAGAAACTGCTAACACCAAGCGCGCTCTGGATCTCAGCTAGACGGCGGACATCGCGGCTCTTGCCGTCGATAAAGAGGTCGCGGACGCACCCTACGTAGCCGTAGTTAAGCAGCGCCGTCCAAACCTCGGGTGGCAGGATGAGGTCCGACTTGGACTCGGGCAACCCACCCAGGTACATATCACTGTCTAGGTCCAGGATTTCACTGCCCTCTGGGGAGCTGAAGGGCATGCTGCGGCTATTGACTGAGATAGATCCTTAAAGACAGAAACAGAAACAAGAACTATGTAAATACATATGTGGTGCAACTTATGTTTGTGTGTTTGTGTGTGTCTGAGCATACATCTCGTATATAGTGAGTGATTGAAAGTGTGTGGTCTGGATAGGTAAGTGAGTGGGTGGGAGGTCAAGTGTCTGAGTGAGTGGGCAAGTGAGTGAATGGTTGAGTGGGAGGTCCAGTATAAGTGGATAATTTAGGGACATAGAACACAGACAGAGGGACATACATGAGACAGCGAGAATAGATGACAGAGTGCGTGTGTGTGTGTGTGTGTCTAATGTGTCTGTAATAGGCTAAATGGAGGAGAAGGGAAGCAGAATGCAGCAGGGAGTGGGTGAGACAAAAGGCCTTCTCTCTTTCTGTGATTAACGACTCCGTCTTAATTTTCTATTAAAAGCCAATTACAGCAGGAGCAGCAGTGAGATCACATGCATGCGCGCGCACACACACACACACACACACCTACACAAACACTAATTCACACCGTTCCTCATTATAAGATGCCATTAGGGGGAGATATAATGTCCAAGGTGCTTGCCCTCCTACAGACTATTCATCAGACACCACACACTCAAGCATGCAGATGCGCCTGTTTGTGCCCACATGCAGGCAGAGACACAAGAACACAACAAACAGGTATGAAAAATCCACTAATATTAACAAATACCAATAGATGCGTAATTAATATTATGTGTAACCACTTCTAAGCTCTTGTTTTGACATGCTTGGATTAGCATGGAGAGCTAGACAGTTTTACACTATGTCCAAGCCAATTCATTTGTGTTTTCTTCCAATATGCCTCCTAAAGAAGCTACAGAACACAATGAAAATATTAATAGATTAAGAATACAAATTACTATTTGTAAAATAGTGTCTAGCTAGCAACAAATATCTAGCCTTTTGAAAAGCAATTGTAAAAGTCAGCATTGTACGTGCAAGAAAAAAATACAAAAGATATTTTACTTGACAAATTGTAAAAAAGTAGACAAAATGCCAGAATACAAAATGACTTGAATTGATTGAGCAGATTAATTTTTTATTTTATTCCTTTTTCATTAATGATGATCCACCAAATCACTATTTGCCAGAGTCAAAGTTACACTGTTTTTGTGTATAAACCAATGGTGAAGATGTTGAATTTTTGACAGGTGGATGGGAAGAAAACTATAACAAATATCTGATTGACATTAATCTGTCTCTTGATGTGAACATGTGGATGATTAACATTAATAAATAATCATTCAGTAACATTTTATTAATTAAATGTTTGCACATGCTCAGTAAAAATCCAGATTTGTTTAAAGGTTTAGAGCACCCCTCACCTTTCCTCCCTTCCCTCTGGAAATCCACATGGCACCACTCTCCGTCGTTCACCTTCTTGTTGCTGGCCTTCAGCTTTGTTTTTCCAGAGCCCATATCAATCAGCAGGTACAAATACCCGTCCAGAAGCTCCATGGCAAAGTAATCAGTCTTCAGCTCCCTACCGGGCTTCTGCTCTTTTGGACCCTGAGGACGGCCGTGGCTGAACAGCAGGAGGCCGCTGGGCTCCGTAGTGCGGAAGTCGAAGGAGATAGATCCTGTCTTCTTGGTGTTCCACTTGGGCAATGAGATGAAGGACTCTGGGGTCTCAAAGGTGACAGGATCCAGGGCTGCCACGTCCTCGCAGCGGAACACCAGGTCACCGTTAAGGGTTATTTTAGGGTCACGCTCGATGGCCAGCCGTGACAACTCCAGCTTGAAGTCATTGTTCTTGTAGACCACCTGGAGACCAGAGAGGAGAGGAAGTGGTTAAACATTTAAAATGCTGTATAAAATAGTCGCGGTGACGTGGATCAGGCTTATATTATTTTAAAATGGACTTTCCTGTACCCTATGAACTAAATGCAGCTGCATCAGAGAGGAACATTCCATCCATAATCCTGAGAGGCTGCAGATGCCTCCTAATTGCACAAATTAATTTCAAGTGCCAGTTATAGTGGCTGCTGGGAAATCTTGTCAGCATGGGCAAATGATGAATCAAAACATGAATGAAATACATGACTTTCTCTTGAACAGCAGTGAATAACCTACCTTGACAAGAGAGGTTACTTTTCCCGTAACAAGAAATTTAGGTCAGATATGTGCTGGGTTTACTGATGTTCTGTCATTTTGTAAGGGAATCTTTCACACTTTGAAAAATTCAAACACTGAGCAGCCACTTGGGGCCACGGAGTTGCCCAGGGCGTGCTTTCATTGACTTTACTGATGTCTATGAATGTTGGGGTTGTGTGGGTGCACAACATGCTCAGTGCATCACGCTCTGATCACCACTGTATAGACTCCAAACTCTTATTCAAATCCATAAAGTGCGCAAAATATTTCTGTATAATAATAATGATAAGGAATAAGTAATGTGTCCGTACACTGTATATGCGCAACAAATGGTGAAAAGGTTCCAGGGGATACTCAAACGCTCGGCAAAGTGAATGTGGCCTGCAGCCTTAATGCAAATGTTTCTGGCAGCCTTTGATGACATACAGCTCTATTGTTTCAGCTCAAAGTGTGTCTATGCCTCACTGTGTGCATTCATAATGGATTAAGTGCTAAAGGCAAAGTAAATTATCCTTGTCTTTCATAGTCTTAGTTTTCCTTGTATTTGTCGAACACTCTGCAAACAGCATTTTGAGGGGCCGTTCTCAAGGTAATAGTGTGAAACAGCTGAGGTCGTTTGTTTGTTTGTTTGTGCATTTTCTCCTGATTGTAGCGCTCTTCATGCTATCTCACACACCTACTCACACATACTCTCTGACAGGTAACGAAAAGCAAAAAAACCCTCTTCCTTCCTTCTCTCCATGCTTGTTCTGCTGCTGTCGTGGCTATGAGGTTAAGGAGAGTGTCCTGTTACTGTAAAGTCCCAGGTTTGCTCCCAGCAGCAGGTTGTTTGAATTGTCAGTGAATGAGGACACACAAAAGCATGTGTTTGGAGCATAACACTCTTTCTTTGACAAAAGAAAGTGCCATATCAGAGGTATTCCATGCTAACTGTATATTGATATACATAATTTTCAATGCATACCATATGATTTTATAGTGATTTCCTACTTTCCAGTTAACCACTGATTTAAAATCCTTTTGGTAGACTATGAAGATCAACTTGCAGATATCTGAAAGTTATTTTAAAATAACAGTTCCAAAAATCAGTTCCCAAATCTTTTTTGTTGTTGTCAGGATTCAGTATTAAGGGTGAAATTAGGCCCAGCTCATTTCTGGATATATAGCTAGGCTGATTATACCTGTAAACCACTGTTTGTCCCACGTACAATAAGGAAGAATTAATACTGCATTAATATTTGCTTTTGTTTGCGTTGGCCTGTTTCCATATTTGCACCACTGAAAGGCTCGTCTGGTTCACTGAATTGGTTTGTGACTATCTAATTTCACCACACTGCTGCTGTCATTCCTCATTGTCTTTCACAGCATCTCTTTTAAACGCCCTCCAATCTACCTGTTTTCTTCACACTCTCTCTGCCTCTTCCTCTCTCTCAAGCACCACACCTACGCACAGACACGGAATGAACCACAAGAACACAGATATGCTGGGTTATTCCTGAATTTAAGCTTCCTTTGGTTATCGCCTATATTGGCCATGCTGCCACATGTACTGTACACCTCATAACATCGTCATTAGCAGAGATTAGTCCTGGTAATTAGCTATGATAACGCTAAAACTGGCAGCTAATAAGGTGTGAGCTTGCCTGGCTTAAGGTGTTAGAAAAAGAGAGGGGTATGTGAAAGACAGAAAAGGCAGTGGGAGGAAGGAGAGGATTTATTTTTATTTTATTTATTTTCTGGAATTATTTTGCTTTGTTTACCGATGTTGCTCTGTTTCTACAAATAGGTAGCCTGGTGTTGGGCTTTTTACAAAGGATCATATAGCATATAGGGAAAAGATGAGACAGAAAACCTGCTGTACCGGATGACTTTCAGGCCAGGAAGAATCTGCAATGTGGCTCTAATGACTGAATTTGAATAACAGCCTCAGCTAGTGCAGGGTGCATTTTCTTTTTTCCCTGCAGACCCTGAGAGGCTTAAGGGGTCGTGCAGCCAATACAATCACAGCTACATCAAACATGATTATCTACATCTGTTGTGTGGTTGTGAAAAAAAAGAAAATTTGACATTTGTTGCAAGATAGGCTACATACAGACAGCTTTTGTTTTAGCTTGCTCATAACAACTTGCTATTTAGCTTAACTGGCTTTTCAAATTTAGTTTCCTGTAAAACAGTGCCTTCTGGTTCACTGCCTGCTCTGCTCTGTCCGGTCTGTGTGTGTGGAAGTGGTCAAACACGTAGAGGAGAGGGCAGCGAAGCTAACGCAGCCATAAATGACAGCAAAGCCTGGTAGGTAGAGAACTCTCAGCATACGTCATTGTTTCATTTTTTCATTTGGCCAAGGAGCTGAGACAAAAAAAAACACTTGTGTGCTGTAGGGAAAACCCTGAACTTAGTCTGTTTAGTAGTGGTAAAATTGACATGAAATTGAGTGCGTGTCCCAGGGAGGATCCCTAATGATATTGGTTAGGTCAAAATTTCCCCTTGATAAATACTTGGATCAATGACAACACTGATAATTGCCAGATTTCCGGGTTATGTTTGCTGTGTGGCTGGGGCGGCTGTGGCTGTGAGGATAGTGCGGTTGTCCATTAACCCCAGGGTTGGTGGTTTGATCCCAGCTCCTGCTGTCTGCATGTCGAAGTGTCCCTGGGCAAGACACTGAACCCCAAGTTGCCCCTGGTGGAGGCCAGCATGGCAACTGTGTCCCCATCAGTGAATGAATGTGAATGTGCATCCACTAAATTTCTGTT
>JAVQJF010041842.1:0-44530 GCA_036023855.1 Gadopsis marmoratus
GCGACAGTGGCAAGGAAACACTGGCTTTTAACAGGCAGAAAAGTCGAGCAGAACTAGGCTCTGGGTGGGCGTCATCGGCTATGATCTCTTTTCCTGGTTCTTGTCAGTAAACGTGCCGCAGCATGTTGGATCAGCTGGAGTTTCTTAGGGGACTTACTGGAGCTGCCTGATAATAGTGAGCTGCAGTAATCCAGCCCTGACGTAACAAATGCATGGACTGATTCTTCTGCATCTTCTTGGAACAAGATGTGCTTGATTTTTGCAATCTTGCGTAGGTGAAAAAAGGCAGTGCATGAAGTTTGTCTTATATGTGAGTTAAAGGACATATCCTGGTCAAAGATAACGCCAAGATTCCTTACAGTGGCGCTGGAGGCCAGGGCAATGCCATCTAGAGAAACTTTATCTTTAGATAATGTGTTTCGGAGGTGTTCAGGGCCAAGTACAATAACTTCAGTTTAACATTAGAAAATTGCAGGTCATCCTGGTTTTTATGTCCTTGAGGCATGCTTGAAGTTTGCTGAATTGACTCACTTCATCTGGCTTGATTGATAAGTATAATTTTGTATCATCTGCATAACAATATAAATGTATGGGGTGTCTCCTAATAATATTGCTCAGAGGAAGCATATATAAGATAAATAGAATTGGTCAAAGCACAGAACCTTGTGGAACTCCATGACTAACGTTGGTGTGCTTGGACGATTCATCATTAATTTAATCATTATGCCTGTAGGTAAAACACCAATGTACTTTTTGTTGACTTGCTACATCTGAGTTGTGATGGTGAGTGAGGAGATAATCTAAGGTCATGGAGCAAGTCCTAAGCAATTCATGGAATACAACAAAGCTTTGCATAGCAGCATAATACAGGAATAATCAGCCTGAAGCTTTGGGCACCATGCCGTGTCACTGCAAAAGGTTATCTGCGAGATCATGGTGGGTGATGGAAGGCTCTGCAAACTCTGTCAAACATCAAGCTGCGATGTGCCATAAATACACTGTTTATCATTATGAATGTGGAGAAAAAAAAAAAATCAGAATTGACAGATGGTGCAGCAAACACGATACAGCAAAGCAGTGACTTGATTGTATGTGTCGGAAAATACATCCATTCTTCACACATCACAATTTAACTGATGTCTGCACATATTTGGAATACAGATTTGCACATCTAAGTCAATCTCTCCTTCTCATGACTATTAGGTTTGGTCCGGTTTTTGGTTGACACACATGGTGTCATACGTGCCCAGTAATGGTGTGTCTGGATTGTAATAATAAACCCTGAGAATATCACTGTGCAAAAATGTGTGCATGTATTTCTTCGCACAAGATCACTTTATTTTGTCCTTAATTGGTTGTGAAGTGCTTATGAGCCAAGTCCTCTCCACATAGAATACACATCCGCATAGGCACTACATCGCATTTATATATATTTTAAATATTGTCCCACACTGAAAGAAATGTTTGATACGATGTCTGAAATGCAACAAGCACAAGAGGATGGAAATGCAAAAGGATAAACGCTGTGCGAGTTTAAATGGTTGAAATGGTTGAGGTTTCAAATTCTTAGATTATCTATAAGCAGATGCATTTTTGATGATTATGTTTCCCCTCTTTCGTTTGTCCTGAACTGATGCATGTCAGTATTGACTCAGTGTGTTTCTGTAAGAATGTCTGCATAAGTCTTATCAGTGTAACAGGCGTTTCTGTCAGACCAGGACATCTGATGGAATATTTTAGAACATATAGTAACATTACGTTAAGCTGCTCAGCTAGACGTGAAAGATGTATAAAGATGCAGAATGGATACTGTACACAGAATAGCTAAAAAGCAGTGTTAATTTTGCACTTGATTCTGATTTAGTTCTAGTCTTTTGATGAAAATATATATTAGTATTAGTCAACAGTCTAGACCTGCTCTATATGAAAAAGTGCTATGAAATAACTTTGTCATGACATGGCGCTATATAAATAAAACTGAGTTGAATAGAAATTTTTGTCATTTGATTTTTGTTAGTTTTAGTCAAGTTTTTGTCAGTGAAATTTTAGTGTAATTTTTGTGACACTTTAACTTTTAGATCTTCAAAGCATTTTGGGGATACAGTTGTATCTTTGTTGTGTGTTACCATGGTTACAGGTGTTGTACTAGTATACCCCAAGGCAGCTGACCTGCAGTATTTTGTTCATTTGACAGCCCGTCAGTCTTTCACTTTATCATTTAGTTTATATTTTTTGACAAAAAATGTTCAGACAACAGTCATACAATGTAGAAGTGTTTGCTGGGAACGATGCCCGACTTGATTCAAGAGGTTTCCAATGAAGCTGTCAATACTCTGACACCCACAGCATGAGTATTTTGCTCAGTCAAATACACCATAGACTAGATCCAAACAATATAAAGCTTATCTAATTTTCTGAGAATGGGCCGACTGAACATATGTACAACAAAACACAATTACAACGTCGCTGGGATATACTGTGGCTGCTCCTGTAGATTCTGGAACTAATTCGATTAAAGAAAAGTGTACAAGCATGACAGGCTCCAGTTCCTGTCACCCGTGGCCCATCGCAGCATTGCAATACTAAATTACTTTTGTCAAATTGTCAAGGAATCAGCGATGCGTTTAGCCGTCTGCCCACAGCAAAAGAACAATATGAGCCCTGGTGTGTCTCAGCTGGACAGAATGCATGAGGACGACTCAAATGGACAAATCAGAAGCTTTTGAGAGATGTCAGAGTTGGACCATCGTGGTCCAACGCCTTGATAATATGCGGATGTCAGGTTTGTTTTGCGAGTACGACTTGCTGTGATGAAACAGGCCGATGGCCGTAGGCTGTCCCCCCGGACTCTAAGGGCTTGCTGATTCAATCTCCATCAAAGTGACTCTGCGGGCGCAGCAGAGTGCTGATCCCTGCCTGGCATTTAGTCAGGGGCTTCTAAAAATGGGGAAATACACAAACGTAGGCTTTCACCTAAGTGATCTGTTTCAAGGTATCAAACACAGACTGCTGTGGGGCCTGGGCATGAAGGATACTGCAGTAGCATCAACATATAAGTGACCTCGCCAAGCACCAGGTCTGCCACTTTGCCGAGGAGGAGGAATTGAAGAACAATATAACATTGAAGCAACGTATTTTGGAGAGAAAAATGCAGATAAATCAATAAATGTATTGACACTTTCATTCCACAGATACATCTAGAAATTGACCAACAACGGCCACATGAATGAAAAAAAACACAAACAAATCAGGCGGGTGAATTAAAGAACAGTGAGGTGGAAAATGAATGGCTTTTCCATTCACAGATGTGCTCACATCCAATCTGTGAATGAGAGAAGATCAGGGATCATGGTCTGAAATCCCACTGGGGGAGGGGCTGAATCCTCATGTTTGCAAATAAACCTTTTAACTGCACTCACGTGAGACTTCCCGACATTAAAAAAGCCTATATAATCTGTCTTGCTAACATCCGGTTCATCGTTTCTCTCTCAGGTACCAGCTGGATGAATCGTATCTCCCGTGCACAGAGCTGTCTGGTGTACAGCTGTGGGGGGTGGGTGAGGGTCGGTATTCCTGTATAAAAGGCAAGAATGAGGAGAGGCGAGGGGGAGGGGGAGCTGCGAAGCGAGGTGTTTGAGCAGGTTGGGGGAGGGGGGGCTGTCGGGCTGTTTTCTGTCTGTTTGAGGTAATACCATAACATAATGGCAGCGCGTGTGGGCTTAATCCATAGATCCAACATCAGAATGACCTATATTTATTCACTGCCTGCAAACCGTGGCTGGGAAATAGATTTCATAAGCTGAGGTTGCACTGGTGTATGTGGATGGTACTGGCAATCACAAAATATTGCAATCATTTTGAAAATCTCTTTTGTAAACCTTTGTGCGTTTGATTGCTCTGATTAAAAAGAGAAAAGCGTATCAAAGTGACGCCCCCACCTGACAAAGCTGCCTAAGAGCATATCTTAATGTAGAAAAGATGAATTCTTAGATACAAGCAGGTGAAAAACAGCCAATCACAAATCTGTCTGAGGTCATTGGTACTATTTTCTAATTACGGTCATTGTATTATTGCAGTATTATTGTTAATCTAGAACAACCCTGATAAATTTTGTTATTTTGCAGGGGTTTTTTTTGGTTTGTTTATGTTTTTCTTTTTCACGTGCATGAGCCAATGTCAAAAGCGCTTGTAAAGACGCGTTCTATGTGGACTGACCTTAACAGTGAGAATTCATTTCAAATCGACGGGAATTGAAGCGATTGTTGACTACATTTCTGCATTCCAGCGTATGGGATCCTGTTGTTCTTATACTGGGTGCTTCCATGAACCTATGAAAACGCATATGACGTGCCCATTCGCGTGCACGGGGCGTGCACGTGGCGTGCACGTGGCGTGCACGTGGCGGCGTAAACAGGAAGCAGAACGTCTACTCTGCGGTTGCTGGCTTAGATAGCTGCAGTAAATACTCCGAACGAAGAACAGCAATGGAGAAAAGAGCAGAGATTTACTCAAAGGAAGTGTTGTAGTTCGTTATCCATGTTGCATTAACCGCTGGCAGTCAGTGTCGTTTGTTGTCGTCCGGGAAAGGGTCGCGTGAGAGGTACGTGACGATTCAGGAAAGGACACGTCGTGGCCGATAAGACCCAATCAAGAAGAGAACGTGGGTGTCTGCGTCATCGTTTCCGCCCGCCCTCATTAATCGCAATCCTGGAGTTTTAAAAAACGCTGGAGTATTGTGGAAGCTGGGTGGAAATGTAGCAAAAGTTTGAAAATATAAACGTATTAGTGTAGTTTTCGCCTGGCTCCCAGTAGCCTGTTCTGTTCTCCAGCTTCGAGCCCCACAGGCAGACATGCCAGGGTGAATGTGAGAGTTGCAGTGGTATATCGGAGCTCTTTCAACAGTTGCCAGGACAACACTATGCTGTACTGCACATAGAGACTCACTTCTCCATCTTACGGGGATGGAACAGTGAGGGCGTGACAGCCAGGAGGGAATTCATCTGAATAGTGACTGGAAACGTACAGCAGGGCCATGTGTCTACTTTACATCCCTCCACTTTGTCGGCTTTAAAGCACTCGAGTTTATAATGGCAGCAACCAAGGAGAGCAACTACCAGTCTGCTATTCTTGTAAATGACCAATCTATAATCCTGGAGACTCTTCTTGCTGGCAGCCCGGAGAGGCCATTGAAGAGACTCGTTATAAATGAGATCCACTGTGAGGAGGCACGAACACAGAGGAAATCGAAGCTCTTGCTGCAGCATTAATCTATCCACGTCACTTTAGACAGAGTGGGGAGTGGGGGGGGGGGCTTGCTCATTACTGTGCTTTCTGTCAGGCTCATGAGAGCTGATGAGATCGAACTGGACACATTCAAAGTCACTATCTAGTATCTATTTGATCCTTTATGGGTTTTAGTCTATGCTGGGCACTACACTAACTTTTTACGGTGGCCAGTTGAGAATAATTCTACTGATCTGCAAAGTCCTAACCCAGAGAGAGAGACAGAGGGCGTTGGAGACAGAACTAGGGCCATCCATAATTGACGGCAGCTCTCATGCTGCTGGACTGGATTCAAGAGGACGTCCCTGCAATGGAAGAAGCCATCCGATATTCAGCTGCACCTGATTTCTCTCTCCGTGACACCTTCATTTACTCTCCCTTGCCTGCTCGCTCACTTGATCCCTCACAGTCAGACAGGTCAAACTTAGTTTAGGGTGATTCTCTGAATGATCCCCCCCCCCACTGCATCTGCTCCTCTACCTTCCTTCATGCATATGTCTTTCACAGACACAAGCTGTCCACTGTATGCCCTCAAACACAGCTCAACCTGAGGCTGGGAAAGAGACTGCGAGACCAGAATACAAGCTTATCTCGTTTGCACAGCAGTGGATGTACATGAATTGGTTTAACATAGAGCGGTTTCCATTCCAGAGTCACACCGTCATCAATCACCATGCCTGGGCTTCCTCTGAGGGTATAGAGTCACATTCACCAGTTACTTATTATTCTTAAGAGTGGTTCACACAGTGAAGATGCTGCATCGGCAGCAAGAACAATGGCCATCATAAAGACCAAAAATCCAATGATTGAAGGAAAACTGAGAATAATTCAGCTGGTAATTCAGAGATTCCACTTGTTTCAGTCATTTTGAACTGTCAGCCAAAGTAACTTTAATGGGAACTCCATTGATTTTATACATCAAAGTGTGTTTCCAGGTGTTGGGGAGTTACTACTGCATAAGTGGAAAAACGTTGTATAAAGCCTTGTGCATCTCCAGAGGGAACTGCGTGGAGCCTGATAAAAAAGACCGCAGAATTAAATCTGTTGGTGTGGACCATTAGATTTTAATAATTATTCTGTAGCCCGCTCCTCATCTCTGCTGCAGGCTGGAGGCTCCAGGCTACATTAGCCGCTACTAGCATAACACACCCGAATCTCTGTCGGCGGCCAAGTTGCATCATGGGTAATGTAGGCACCAGGTTGGAAGGTCCATGTACAGCAAGTCCTGCAATGTAGTACAAGTGCAATGCTAAATGGGTGGGGCGCCAAATAAAACAAATCACGAATGACCTGGTCCACTCACGTTTAAAGTTTTAATTCATTCGTTGACTAAGTCGCTTCTCATGCAAAATATGCCAAATATCTTCAGGTTTCAGCTTCTCAAATGCAAGGCTTTGCTACATTTCGTCGTGTTATATTAATGCACACTGCATATCTTTGGGTTTTGGGTTATTTCACAAAAAAAAATAAATGCAGATTAAGCAATACAATAATTGTTAATAGTAGTGTATCATCCAAGTCCCCAGAGTGAGGTATTCTTATAGCTTTTCCTTTTCATTTTAAATAGGCAAGGGGAAAAAAAAACAACTCTAATCTCAGTGAGCATCACTGAAGCATAACCAACTTTAATCTATTTATAGCGTGACATTTTCAGTCTCATTTGCTTTTTGCAAGTGAGAGCTTTTACCAGCTTATAGATTTCTTGCACCAAGGACCCTGAGCTTCTGCTCTTCGGTATGGAAAGATACAGATTACTCTATTCAATAATCACTGAATGCAGAGAACTCTCTGCTTAAGCTCTAATTTGGGTCATTTATTTGCAGCGGTGATTGCATTCATTAACAAATAAAAGAGTGCATACTAACAAGCATCGACTGTAGCGTCAGTTAACTACTAACTGCAGTTCAGTGTTCAGGTCTGAAACAGGTTGTTCTTCTTGGCCTGCTTTTGCTTTATCATTTGCATTTGATTTAGATGAGAGGAGATCATATCACCTTGCAAATCA
The DNA here is from genome assembly GCA_036023855.1 of Gadopsis marmoratus. Taxonomy (NCBI): domain Eukaryota; kingdom Metazoa; phylum Chordata; class Actinopteri; order Centrarchiformes; family Percichthyidae; genus Gadopsis; species Gadopsis marmoratus. Next base: position 7,289 of record JAVQJF010041842.1, read on the forward strand.
CATTTCTCACGGCGTTATCGTTTAATTAGGCTGTGAAGCATTAGCACTTAGCAATCTCTTACAAAACCCTGCCGGAAGAAAATGAACCCAAATCCAAAATCCTGAGCAACAGCCCAGCATCGACTGTGAGGCTAAATAATGGAGGGACTTTGTCAACGGCTAATTGATTCTTGAACATGATTACAGTACGTTTAAGGTCTTTTCATGCAGTTGGGACAAATGCCCTACATGGCAGTCCCTTCATCATATTTGTTAACGATAACCTTGGCTGTAACCTCCTGCGTTTCTGAATGGGACAACGTATCATCAATATAATGATCTCCCCTCATTGTGGGGGCTAGTATGAAGGTTATTTGAAATGTCCAGAAAAACCTAAACGACGCCGTTATTGATTTCCTTGAAAATGACACAACACCAGCAAGGTACCCTGGTCAGTACAAAAATCCTTTTCGGTCACTAGGTGGAATCATTGTTACATACATCTGCAATAGGAATTAGACACTGTGAAAAATGTTTAAGGATTTTATATCTGTGAAGAGATGGGCTATGCGCACGTATCCAGTCAGTACAATCGGTTTGTATGTTTGCCCTCTAAATAATTACTAAATAATTGTTTGCTCGTGCTTTATGAATCAGTTCATTTGTCCAGCACGCATTTGGTCGACAGAGCTCTTTCCTTTTGTGCGATTCTAAAAGTGTGAAATGTCTCGTCATCATTATTTGTCACACCTCACACAGTACGCCTAAACGCATACAGTGTACACGCACACACACACACACCTGCTTATCACACATCTTACACACACTACAATATGCATAGCGACTACTGCAGTATCCTCTTGTTCTCTCACACAGGCGCAGGTTTGTTTTTTCCACTGGTTACGAATGGAAACGAATAGATATGTGGGATGATGACAGCAAAGCTAAATAGCACTAAGGCGCCATACCTAATAATATACCTAAGTTAATCATCAAAAACATACCCGTCACTCACATTACATTGAAAGTTGACTTACAAGAGCAGATTTGCTTTGTATTTATACTGTTGTTAAAGATGAGTAATAGCAGTATTGGACAAGGCTCTAGGGAAATAATAATACAAGATACATTAGTGAACATCTGGCCTCTCCGGACTTTTAAGAGGTTTCTCTTTCACCAAGTGCAGTAAACAGCTCAGCATCTCAGTGTCAACTCAAAGACTGGAATAAACTTTTGCCACTTTAACGACAGCTACTGCTCCTACAGAGGTCATCGAGATATATGTGCACTGACTGCAAGTCTGCGAAGGCACAAATCATGAAGCATTCCGGATGTGCCAGAGACTGCGCCGACGAGCAGGCTCTCCTTCACGGACTGTAAAGGACAGCAGGCGATGCGTTTATGTAGACCCTGGGTTCACAGGATTAAAAAGGAAAAAGATTGCCTCGCAGAAACCCCAACGGCCCGCCGTGAGGAGAGCAAACGGCTCGGCGCAATGACATTTCCCCTGGAATTCCAACACAGAAGACAATAGAGATAGGGGCTGAGAGCTGTGTGTGTGTGTGTGTGTGTGTGTGTGTGCGCGACTTCTGCAATGGCCCATTGCTACGGTTTCAAAGATGTACTATTACGATGTCCATTTTCCCCGCTGGAGCTGCCTGACGCTTCATATTTTAACTCACTTGTCTTCTTTCTTAAAGATTATATTTTTGGGCATTTTGCCTTTTTACTGGACAGTGGCAGCTGCAGAGAGAGACAGCAAAAAGGCGAGAGAGAGACGGGAAGACATGCAGCAAAGGGCCTGGGAATCGAACCCTGGCTTGCGGCACACGTTCTACCAGATGATTACAGGATGATTAACTGTACAGCCATACTCGCTTATTATAAAAGCAGCACCAGCTTGTTGAAGCAGGTGTATGACCTTCCCTGGAGAAGCTCCGAGTCAGGTGAGAGGAAAATACTGAGGTAATTAGAGGCACAGCATACTGAATGATAATGAGGCCCCCCCCCCATTGCAGGGTCCGACAGTCAGAAGCCCTCCAGCTCTTATTATTCAAGTCTCCTGTGGGCCAGCCAGTGGAAGGAGGGCGTTCAGCCTCCATTGATTTCCCCTCTCCAATGCACCGGTTTTGAAGATCAATGCAACATGAAGGTATCTGTGTCCTCATTAAAGCTGTTTGCTCAGCGGGTCGATGCAGATTGAACCCCCAGCTTGGTCTGGCTGACAATATAGCAGCCTGCAAAGGCATTAGACCCATTATAGTCGAGTTTAACGCACTTTAAACCTTTACCTCGCTGATGGCACAGCCTAGAAATACTCCAGTATGAATTAATGTCCTCCATCCAAAACGTAAGTTGACAAAGTATTTGCAGAAAAATGCACTGAAGTATCAAAAGTGAAAGTCCACTGTCTACACTCATCCTGAGGCTTGGCTCCCCTGATGCTGTTGTCTGTCGACATGTCTTATAGCCTTCAAACAACATTTTTGTCTGGTTAATTATTCAACAAATATTCCCAGAAGGTTTCTACATAACGCCATCTCGTGGTTACGCAATACTGTTCACAAATGGGAGTACTAACGGTTGCTTGAAGGCACTTGGTCAGTTTCACGAGAACATTGTAGGAGCCACATCGTTTACCATAAGAAAGTTGCAGATATCCTACAAGACTAAAAACCAGAAATACCCGCAATAGATGATAATTTTAGGATTAATGTTTTCTGTTAGACTGCAACAGGAAAAGCCTTTGAAAATATGGACTTATTGGATTTTGTTCATTACACCTGCACGTCCATCATTAACGTGAATGTGAATTTCTATGTCCTTTTTTAAATTTTGTTTCAGTTTTATCGTGAAGGTACACCCCAACATTCTTGTTCTATGTACGCTTTGTTTTACAATTGTGTATTTTGTTTTCTATACCTGTGTTTTATATTTGCTTGCTTCTGCATCATATACTGTTACTCAGCTTTATGCTGAGTTACAACCGATCTCACAGACGACTTGGATAGACAAGGCTTCTATGTCTGGCTACAATGATCACATTGTTTTGTACGGACCTCTCCATATTTCAACAAAAAAAAAATAATAATTACAAGGATCATTTGTAAGTATCAACAGAAAAATGCTTGAATGGTACTGCGATCTACAACATAACCAGCAACTTCAACTGTCGGATAAATGTAGTGGAGTATAAAAATATAAGTTGTACAAGATGGAACCAGTACTTGAGTAAGTGTTCTTTCATAATTTGTACCTCTCGGTGTGGCAAACATAAAATAAGACATGCTGCAAACTCCAGTCACGGGGGCAAGATCTCATCTCTAGCACTGGACAGCACAGGGAGATCGTAGCGGATATTTACCGACTGAAAGTCAAAAGTTCAGCGAAGACAATATACAACGAGGCTATGGCTGGCAAATTAACACCAACAACGGGCACAGGCTGAATGAAGCCCACGTCTCCCTCTCCCTATGCCCTCCAAGCATTTGTCTGTAACTTTATCTCCCTCTTTCGATCTTTGACCCCACACGTCTAGCTCTCCAAGGATACTATCATTTGTAACGGTCCTGGGCCTAATCTACGTCAGCTCTCTTCAGACTGGCAAAACCTTCGCCAGATCAGGAGCCTTATGTTTCTCCTGCGACAGCCATGGGTTGCCAGTTGCAAGACGTGGTTTGTCGCTCGTGGACGCTCGGCCCGGGACATTTGTCGGATGCTCCGATGGCCTCGAACTCAAAACCGCCCGACGCTTTGGTCACTCTAGTGCTAACTAGGCTGGTCGGAACAGACCTGAAGCAGTCTTTAGAGGGTGCTTGCTGCAGTAACTAATAAACGTTTAAACTGAGTATAAGAAACTGAAGCAAAGTTGTGAAAAACGCTGTACCCCATGGGCTTAAGTGCAGCCGATTGATTTTTATTTCCATAAGAATAACTCGTACGCTGCAGTTTTACCAATCATTGAGGATAAAACACTACAAACCTGTAGTTTATTCCCACTGGTGTCCTCCAACATAGAACACAAACAGTAACACCAGACAAGCACACGTGGGCGATCACCACATACGTCTTAAACATAAAAACATGAATGCTTATTTTAATCCTTATCTGTGCCACAGTGAAACCACCACCAGTCATTTTGCGTTACGCAAGGAGGCCTAGTCATCTCAATACATATGTCATTGTTAGAGGTCACCACATGAACTCTCCCTGAACCAGCACGGTCGATGTGACTGGGTAAAACTTTAGGTCTTTCGGAGCCCGCCTTGTAGATCTTCAAAACAATACCAGCTGTCGTGCCAAGTCATGATCTGCACGCATACAGTATGCTGCTTATGAATACTGCAGATTATCTAAACTATGCAAAGGCTTTACGGATACAGTCAGTCACAGACAACTGGTAGGTCTGCGAGCACTAGCAGGAGGTTCAACATTCAGCAAGATGCAAGTGTACTGTACACAGTACGTTTCTGGAGGTTGCGAGAATAGAAACGGAAACCACGCACCTCACTATCTTCACATTAGTCTTTAGGGAAGTGAGCTACAGCCTTCCCAGGGTGTCCTATCCAGCAAAAGGCTAATGTACATCTCTCTCAGCCACCCAACGCCTGCATCATTTCAAAACTGGACTCTACAGCAAAGGAAGCCTTCACAGCTGCTCTCCCCCCCCCCAGGGTTCTAAATGGGTGCACTCAGTGATTTGCTGCTGCAAAATGCTCCAGATATTAGAACTAAAAATGACCCACTGTGTACCTAAAGCGTTAGATATTGTAAAAGCCACCTTTCACACATTTATCCCACATCTACGTACGTTGCCGCGACACTGCAGGTGGGTCCGTCTTGTGCAGCACACAACAAATAAAAAAAATTTGTGTTTTCAACTATTCTTATAAGTCCAATGGAAAAGAGACCAAGGCACGGTGATTACTTTTGGAGAGGGAGTGAAAGAGCTTCAGTGGTTCAGCCAGTGTCCATTTTAAAGTGAGACTACTGCAACAGTTTCATGTCACGTGATGTACAGCAGCGATTCCCAACCAGGGGTACTGATACCCCGAGGGGTACTTCTGCAGTTACCAGGGGATACGTGGAAAATGAGTCAGCTCAACATACAAGTAAGATTACAAGCGTGTGTGATGTTGATCTTTATAGTTATTGTCACAATGTTTTACCTACTACAACTTGGCCAAAGCTACAAACATAATCGCATTGAACGGGAACGTAAAGCCATCCCTTCCAAGATGTCTGAGAAAGGCGTACTCAGGCCCATCCGACAGGACTGCGGGGGTACGTCGGACAAAACAGGCTGGGAACCACTGCTGGACATGCCGCCTGAGCCCACATCGACGGCGCCCGCAGCACTCACCATCCTTGCGGTGGTAGGTGATCTCCACCTTGCGCTCCTCCGAGCCCAGCAGCGCCTGGGCCACCTGGGCCACCGCGTGCCGGCTGGTGAACTGGCCGTGCAGGAAGTCGCAAGTGCACGGCCTCTGCATGACGTCCGGCCTGGAGTAGCCCGTCATCTCGCAGAAGCCGTCGTTGCAGTAGATGATAGCGCAGTTCTGCACCCGGGCGTTGGCTATGATGAATTTCTTGTCTGCGAAGAGGGTGAAGGAGAGATCAGGGGGAAGGAGAACGTTAATTTCTTCAAGGAAAATTACCCTCACTTGTTATTAAACGTGTGGATGAGATAGGAAAGATCTTACAATAATATAAATACAGGTAGGTGGGTGTAATGGGTTTACATGGGATTATCCTCCATTACAGTCCTTAACACAGGTGCCACTGTTCCAGTGAATAAAACACGGAACTTCATAAACAGGCTGGATTAAACGTGTTTATACTAATCATGAGATCACGGGAGCTTTATTGTTGCACTTTCTACGGCCTGGGAAGCCTCCAGTTGCCATTTTATTCAGAACATCAGACTGAGAAGAAAAGATTCACGGCCCCAAGTGATGATGGTTCCCTCCTTTGTTGTACTCAGTAGGCGTCATATAGCAAGTAATCTAGGAAAACAAAGCATAGGTGGAGGATGTAATAAGGGGCAAAGAAGGCATTTCTGGGAGGTGATCTGAAAGTGATTAAATCCCTTAATCCTTGTTTCTTCAATATGCAGCTTTTTAAAACTGGAGCAAGGAGATGCACGGCAATACAGAAAGCAAACTTGATAATTAGCTCAGAATGACTTAATTAAACCTCTGACGTGTCGTTTAGCAATATCCCCGGAGAAAAATGCAACTAGTCCACTGCAGCTCATCTGCAGCCACAGAGCCGCGTTGCAATAAAATAAGGCCCGTTGGGCGATTTCCGAACGACTGAAATAACTGCTGTCCGGACGCAGCAGCGCACCCACACGGAGGCACAGGTACTCACTTTGTCCTTCGAATTTCCGAATTATTACTCCCAGAAACGTGTTTTGAGGCGCAACGTGGCCCCTCCGGACAGGCATGGTTCACCCCCCCTCCGGGGAAAAAAAACAAACCAAAAACAACAAAAACCCAGAATGGTGCTCAGAAAGCTTCGGCCGTGCGGGGAAGGAGGAAGAGCGAGCCGGGCCCCCGGAGCGCCTCCCGTCAAGTTGTAGCGGCCGACGACCGAAGCCAGAGGGGCTCCCCGTTTTCTTTGTCACCAGCCAGTCATCCTCAGGAGAATCTCCCCCCTCTGCGTTGTTTCTTTTCTCCCCCCCCCTCCCCTCCCCTCCTTCCTCCCTCGTGGGTTCCCTTATTTCAACTCCGTCGCGTCCCCGGCTGAGCGCATCGCAGACGCTTCCCAGCGCTCCTCGCCGACGTGAAGCGGAAACAAACGGCGTCGGCGAAGCGCAGTTTCACCAACATTTCAGCGTCGCTCCTCGAAAGCGGTGCGCGGTCTGTTGCTGTGGGGTGAGAGAGAGAGAGAGAGAGAGAGAGAGACTGACGGTCTGTGAGGCCAATGGCTGCGAGGGCGACAGACAACTGCGAAGGGTTGAAACCCACATGGGAGCGGAGACAAAGCGGTAGAGGCGGGGTGGTGACGCGTTACCCCCCCCGTTGGTGTCATGAACATCTAAGTCGACTTGCCGAATCATTGCCCCCCCCCACACCCACACCCACACCTCCGTTCACCTCCGACACCGGACACGTATTTTGGTCTTTAGCAACAAACAAAAAAACAACAACAAGCCAAAACTTTCGACACTAATGAGGGATCACTTTCCGGCACACCTGTGACTTTTCTCTCCGTCACGAGCCCACTGGCGGGGAGGGGGCGTGGCGTCGCGGGCGCTCTGTCTGCTTAACGTGGCCGCGCGGTCACGTCGGACGTTCGTGCGGCGCGTTTCCGCGTCGCTTTCCACGCGAGGGAGGAAGGGAGGGAAGTGGAGGAAGGGAGGAAGGGAGGGAAGTGGAGGAAGGGGGGGGGGCCGCAGCACGGGCCGGCGCTGGCCATGGTGCTGCCGCTGTGTGGAGCAGCGCCATCACCTTCCCTGTCGGTGCAGCCTTTGACGTCCTGTCAGTGAGACAGCGAGAGGGACAAGCACGTAGAGAACTACAGCTGGCAAAAGAAAGACTTGGCATTAAAAAAAAAGCAGTGCAACATTTAAGGAGCTATTTGAAAAAACCTTACACAAGTGCAGCATGTGCACGTACTGTCCACCCCTGGGCAGTTTATGGATTTAGTTTATCGTTGTTTCTGCACTTGCCCATCTATTGATCAGCGCATTAGATCATTTAATAGACAGCGTGGAGCTAATAAGGGAGACATGAACCACAGGCCCACCACGCTAACATCCGTCCTGGTCTCACGCTCGCTCTCCCTCCACCCGGTCCATTGGCAGAACTGGTCAACATGCGTGGACACGGTGGAGAGAAAGTGGCACACGCCGCTTTTACGACCTTTTATTCGTTTGAACAAAAACTACAGCAGCTTCCACGTGAAGGCGGCCGTCGTGCACCGACGACCACGTGCCATCTGTCCGGCGTGTTGCGACGATCCCATTGGCTGCTGTAGCACATCCATCAGTGCCAATCTGCATTTTGTGGCCCGCGTGCAATTTCTCGTCACGGCTGACACTGGAATGATATTTGAATCAATAAAAACAAGTTAGCCCACAATTCAAATCTCTCTCTCTCGCTCTCTCTCTCTGTCACACAGCACAGCACGACTCACTGACTCTCAGCGGTGGAACAGTAAAGGGTAGGCCTGCCCTCGAGTCATATTCACAGTAAAGGGAGTGACAACATTAATCAATTGTGTTTTGGCTGGTAATACGCTCGCCGAATGGACAGCTGGTAGTGACGAACACCATTCTTACAGAAAGGGGAACGTGATCTTTAACAAGTACGTAGCTCCTGGGCACACACGTCAAAATCGGCGTCTTTATTACTGCGGTTCAGTACAGTAGAAAATGCAGGACTTCCTGTTTGGGATATTGCAGAAGTATAAGGACACGTGTGCTGACACACAACTATTTAGTGTTGCAGTCAAAAATGGCAACTGCTGACCAAGAAAAGGATTAAGATAAAGCCTGGTTGAATTTCCTTGCAAGGTGCGTGGGAATTTCCTCTTCTACAAGACGAGCAGAACGTTCACTCAGACTTTTATAAAAGCCAGAGGACAGGTACTGTATGTTTGCACTAAAAGCTCATTCTACCCGACTTTTGTTGTTTCATCAGTCACAACATAAAGCCCGTGGGAAACTTTGGAAACAGACACACCGTTGCCTTGGGGCCAGGCCAAAAGCCACAATGAAGCTGCAGAAGGCAGGGTTTCACCCTTTAATTGTCCCACCTGATATTTGTGGATTGGAGTGAAATGTCACAACACGTACTGGATGGTTTGAAATGTGCTACACACATTTATGCACACATAATCTGTTTGATGACCCCCCCCACTCACCTTTCGCCTAGCGCCATCACCAGAACCAAAACGTGTCCAATCTGTCCAATACTTTTGATTTATCACCAAAACTGGAAGAAACTAATGACACCCCCATCAGCCTCAGTTTTAATTTGTGTTTAGTGCCAATGAGCAAATGTTAGCATGCAAACACAACTACGATGGTGGGCATGGAACATCAATGTACTGATGTTAGCATGTAGCTCAAAGCATTGCTGCAGAGGTGCAGCTTCACAGAGCTGCTGGCACGGCTGTAGACTCGCAGTCTTGTTTAAGAATTGAGGTTTAGGTTAAGACCAAATGCCTGAACAAATGAATCACATTCCCATCAGCTGGCATGTTAACACGCTATACTAAAATAGGGAACATGCTTAACAAATATGTATAGCAGCATGTTATTTCAAGCCATAAGATAAGGTCTGGCTATGAAGACCACGGTGCAATGTGCTCCACCAAACGGCAGAGAAAACCCCTAAGCTTACTGGCAGCGTGTTACGCAAGTTTATAAGAGGTTCATTAAGGAGGATCAGTAGATCTTTTCTGAGAATTGACAATAATACAAGTGTGCCCAATGTGCTCCTTGAATATCTCTTACCCGATGCTGTTGGCAAGGAGGCTCAGTGGTTTAAGGGAACTGATAGCTATAAATAGAGAAAACTGTATTTACTCTCCATTTATCTGAACCATCGCTTATCTGTTTATACCGTTTATGAGACTGCATCAGACCGACCGGGTTTATGAGTCACGGTAAGAGAAGGAAATTAAGTTTGATCCCCGAGATGCTGTTAAAGGTATAATGAGTAATTAAGTGGAAATTAAACAATGCGAGCGGGATGTGGGTCTTAGTGGTAATACATGGGGGAATTGTGAAGTAAAGCTAGAGGGTTTGAGGATATTTCGTAAGAGATTTTTGCTGTGGTTATGAGTTCGGCTGTGTTCCATTGAGTGCAACCAAGTGATCATTTCTATCAGACTGAAATATTAAGACCCTTTGCCTCTTGGGAGAGTTTGTCTGTCGGGGGAGTTGCTTTTATGGTCAACAATTTTATGGTCAAATGACTCTATCCAGGAATAATAAAGCTTCACTTACAGACATTGCATTGGAGTGACACAAAAATAATTAGCTGGATGAAGTAATTACAGAATATGCTGTTGCAGAAGCTTGGAGATGTAGGGACTAATCATATTGCTAGTGCTCGTGCACCTGGCAAGCTAACGGATAACACAGTATCAAGCCTGGAGCATGGGAGCTCTAGTCAGTCATAATAGCTCTACTAGCTAATTTCTTATTTATTTACTTCCCTTGGCATTTTTCTCTCAGGATTACACATCATTCCATTAAATAAAGAGTTATTGCTGGGGGGCAAAACGCTTTCCACACTAATGAGTTTGCCAACTCTCAGCAAGCTCGCAATGGGACAGTTTATTCAAAAATTGCATTTGTACCATTGACTCGTGTTTTTCTGTTCCTCTTAAGTGCATCAGTTCATGCTTCAGCAGAGGAGGTAAAATGAAAGTGGATGGTGCAACACAGCTGATACACTACAACAGCTTCCTCCATTTTGGACTCTCCAGCTCTCCCTTCCCTCGCAGTTCAGCCAGGCTCACCAAGTTGACATGAAATTGTTTTTGTGGATTGTTATTGCAGCAATTCTGTTAAAACGAACCCCTCCCCCCACCCAAATACAAGAGTGATAATGGGTTCAGCCAGACCTTTCTCCAGCACTGGTACAGCGTTTAAACCAGGTGTCTGGCTATGCGTTATTTGTGTCAAGCAAATGCTTTGTTTGAGCAGGGATGGATGTTGTTCTTTGGGTTTTGGTTGGACATGCCTAAGCGGATAAAGGATAGAGCTAGAGCCACCAGTATATAATTGGAGCCAAGTCAGCAGGTGAGTGATTACAACTTTGCCCTATGGGATCATCAGCATCATTATGATGCATTGGCGGAAGAAAAAATGGTTATTACTGTGGAGTGTAACCTTGCCCTGGGCCCTACTAATTAGATAGACTACTACCAAATACTGCAAGCTCCAGACAGGCTGTCACTCTTGTGGCAAAAAGGTCCAGATTTTGCATTGCATGTGGTAGAGTGATACAGCGACACAGAAGGTGTGAGTGGTGAGTAGGGAGACTATCCTTCAGCCTGGACTCAAGCCCCCTTGACAGCAAACATCCATCCTGCTGAGCTCTACAAAAAGCACGAGCGGACACTAAATCCTGAAATGTTCAGCCAAATGAGAACTTCCCTCTTCAATCAATAGATTATCACATCATTTCCCCCTACACTGTCAGCGCTAAATCATTTAAAATTAGATGCTGTCCACTGTCAAATAGCCGCCATCCGCTTTATGTGAAACGGGATTTAAAGGTTAAGACCTACAAAGGGCTTTTTCTCCAGATTTTGTGAGAGTAAGAAAACTAAAATGGTTAATTAATAACCAGCAGTGATTTCCCCCGGTGGTTGTAAAGGATCGCTGTTACAATGAGGCATGTTGTCTGATCTCAGCCCATGAGAGGGGCTCAGTGTGTACTGTACTCTGTGCAGCAGTCATTAAATAAACGCCGCGCGGCCTAATCCACTCACCATCAGCTCATTCACGACTGCAGAGAGGAATGAATAGTAGGTGCGTATGTGAGTGGACGTGATGTACCTGGTTATATCTGGATCATTGCCCAACTGAAATGTTGTTTTAAAGGGGAGTTCTGTAGCCAAAACATGGAAACAACACATTCTTAGTCCTTATAGAATTAAACATTTTCTACTGCATCCATATTTGTGATGTAGTGAGTGTAGGGTGGAATAAGGTGACTGTAAGCCATAGGAGAAAATAAAATGTAACTGTACACGTAATTGTTTCTCTTATGCTTTGTATTACTCATGCAACGGCAGAGTGCAGAAAATGGGATGCTCAAAGCACCGCAGCTTTAGAAAACACAAGCCAATTAAGAAACTATCTTCACCGATTTGATAACACGTGCAGCATTTATAGAAAAATCCTCCAAATAGAGAGAACACAACCAAATACAGAAATGCTGCAAGTAGCACAGATGACTTTGTTTACAGGGGACACAAAAATGTGATGAACACGGCTGGGGCATGCATGTTGTTGCCATGGTTTCTGACTCAAACTTATTGAGGTTGGCTATCCATAAGCGGTATTGGAAGATGAGTAGGACAAAAATCGTGTTCATCCAATAGTTGCCGAGACATTTTACTCAAAACCACAAACGGCAACCTCGTGGTAGCACCACAGGACAAGCCAGGAGTCATTAGAGTTCATCATCAGGAGGCAGTGAATGTGTGTAGAAAATGTTGTGCCGATCCATCTAATAGATGTAGCGCCATTTTCCTGGATAAGTGAAAACTTTGACCTGCTGGTGGCACTTGGTGGAAAGTCAGGGGCACGATAGAAATCTGCACCTGAGAACCTAAGGTATCAATCATGGTTTCACTGGGGGAAATGTCAGGGGATCCCCACGGTCAAAAGGAATCATCCTGTGGCCACCCTGAATGTCCGTGCAAAATGTCATAGCGATCCATCCAATAGTTGTTGAAATATTTCAGTCTGTAGCAAAGTGGTGGACAGACAGACCAGCCAGCATTCCCAACCCCATATCCAAACGTCTGACTCTATGTCTTGGCCCCTAATCCATAGATAACTCTAGGGCAAATGGCACGCCTACACCTAGGAATGACCCCAACGGCCTCCCCATTCGTGCTCAGTTCATTTCTGCCTGCTCTTGTTTTTGCTTGGCCCTTGATCTCCGCTCTGGCTGGGAGCCAGGAAAGGACGACAGGAGAAGGCTGACCATCACAGATCCCAGCTGAATGATTACAGCCAAAGTGAGAACAGAAAATTCCCTGAAAATGAGTTAGACAGAGTGGATGTAAGAGATGTCCGATGTCCAGTTACAGATGATGAAGACTGACAAGGAAGTTATCCAATTGGACATTTTGTTTTCGCTGCAGTCACCCACTAAAGTTTGTCCCAGACTTTTTCCACAGCTGGCCCCTTCCACAGATAAATGTCTCACCTTCCCTCCGCTGCTGTCTTGCTATCTTTTTCGGAGCCGAGCAGTTCTGCACAGCGGTTCATGGGAAAAACGCTCCAGGGATGCAGTGTTGGCGTGTGGACGATAACCCACGTGTCACTCCAAGATACCGGCGGCGGCTCTCCGTGAACTCGTGGCTTTGTCTTCTGTCAGTGTCGCCATCACAGCTAAACGCCTGTGACTGCACAGCTCATCGCCAAAGAGAGGTGTCATCCCAGAGATGCATCACCCTGCACATGTCCCCGTCTCTTTAGTCCACTCGAGGTGCCAAAGTGGAGTGACTCTGACTCGGGGTAGTGTGTGTGTGTGTGTGTGTCTGTTGCTTTATGCACTTATGTGGCTGAACAGTGTTGAGCTTTAGCCCAATTGAGGGAGGCCATTTTGGCGTGTTCCCACTTCTTCATGGCCGGATTAACCTGTCGAAATTGGCCGTGTGGCCTATCTTGCCTCCAACTTCCCATGCACTCAGCACACTATAGATAGCCGCTTCATTATACATTTGCAGAGACCCAGAGAGAACCAGCGCTCCTATTTTCTGAAATATTACCTAGTTCCAGTTTTATTGTGTCTCAGTTTCATTCGATGAAACATAACTTTATCTAGGAAGGTTCACCATGTGAAGACAAGAAAGACTAACATAATAAAGTTGTTTGAGCGCCCCTTATGACTGGGTTTTGACACAGGGCCCCCTGTATGTGTGAGAAATGCCTTGCAACCCCTTTCTGGGTAAATAAAAATTCAGAAGAGTTTATAAAGTGGAGGGTTGCTTTTCATCATTAGCACAACTCCCAAGCCAGGTCTCAGATCAGCGTCTTGTGCCAGTTCCTACCACCAAACCCATGAGCATAGCACTCAGTTCCTGTTTCTGCATTTAGCATTTCTGTGCCCTACAATGGCTCCTGCTGAGAGACCTCAATGAAATTCTTTGTCACTTATGAAATTACAGCTGTGGTGCCAAGCGCCAGCGTTAGAGAGCTGCTCGCGCACAGCTCGTCTTGTAAACATGTGTAAACACCTAAGATTTGCACTCATCCCACACCTGTGTGTGTAATTAAATGAGGCAGTGATTGCCATTACAGATGGTGACAAGTGCATCTATTTATGAGAGCAGTGGCATGTTCCCCAGCTACAGACTCACAAACAAGTCACATGAGTCATCCTGGCAACAATAGCGAGTTGGCGTTTGAATCTAAGGAACCATATTGGAACAAAGTCTTATAGAAATATCACACATTTGGCAGCAGAACGTCTCTTGGCAACGTTCAGTTTCAAATATAGCCTACTTTCTACAAAATCAAACAAGAATAGAGTTGTGAATGTGAAGCAACATATGCAATGTTCACACCCCTGGTTCCAATTTTTAGTCATTGTAGTGAGCAATGAGAGCTCTAGCGCCATTTTCTTCCCTCATAAAGTTAATGTCATCGCATTCAAGACCATTGTAAGAGATAAAACGGTTAACAATTCACGACTGACTCTGCCTGAGAGATCAAAATGACTCTCAGTGCAATGCTTTTTTATACAGACACGATTAGACCGACGTTATTTTGATGCATTGCCTTTAGTGTTGACAGAGCACACAGGGACTAGGGTATTTTTAGATTGTGTTTACATATTGATTTACTTTCTACCCTGGTAATCCCTTGCATTTCTCTGATCATTTGTAGGGAGCACAGTAGTTGGTCCAAACCTAGCCCTGTAACATTATTGCTCATATGGCTGCAATGCATATTCACAAATCGAGTGTGCAAGAAAAACCTCCTTGCATCCTGTAGTTACACAGTGTTTGATCCTTTCCAGATGCAAAAACCCATATGGTTTTTATATGGTATTTCCATGTGTTTCCAGTCTTTACGTTAAGATAAGCCAACCGTCTGCTGGCTCTGTAGAGTGGTATCGATCTTGTCGTGTAACTCTCGGCAAGGAAGGAAATAATTTCCATAAAATGTCTAAGTGTTCCCTTAATGAAGCTGGTGGAGTAAGTGGCTGCTCAAACAATGATGCAATATGTGAGCTAATAGATATCTGTTTGAACCCATCTAATATCAAATGTGTCTCTCACCGTGGTCGATCACTCATGACCTGTAGTTTACCGTCCAGATGAGTGTACGTGTACAGCAGATTGCAGCAATACTTGTGTGTTCATATGTTTGTAAGTGTACGATATGTTCTTCCGCACTGTGTCTACGTGGAATATGATTGTGTGTGTACCTGTGTGTGTGTGTGTGTGTTCACTCTTGTCACTTCATGAAGGGTTGATGGTTTCAGATGGCCTAACTATTAAGAGGTTATCCCTCTGGAGACTCTGGCTTTCCACCGCTGGCTCCATCCCTGCTGTTCGTTACTGTGGCGTTGTCAAAACCTCTGGCAGCCCCCCAGCACAACCAAAGTCATCTCGCCTCCCCCTTCCCTCTCCTCGGTCTGTCTCGCTCTTGCGTGCTTGCTCTCATTTCCTGCCAGCTCCAGCCGGTCTTTGGGATCAGAAGCCAGGGTTGCCGTGGCAACCATGTCCTACCCCTATCGCTAGATGGATCATCCCTGGATTGTGTTTTCCCAGGCCACCTCCAGCTCCCCACAGTGCACACAAAAGACAGACACACACACACAGGACTTATTCATCTCTGCCTCTTTGAGCAAGATTTGTCATCTAAAAGACAATCGTTTCTGATTTCTCTTTCTTTTCGATCGTTTTCTCTCCCTCTCCCTTTCTCTCTCCATCTGTCACTATATGTGTCCCTGAGCCAACCAGGTTGGGGAGCTGACGTTTTGTGTGGCAGCAAGAGTCAGATGAAATAAGCCTTTATCAGTGGCTTGTGTAAATTGAGCTTTAGGGTCAGCCGTGCCTCTGTGGGATTATCATGCCTCCTTCACTGGCAAGGCATTAGTCAGACGTCAGTGGCTGGCAAGGGTCGGATTCTACAGGGAAGAATTAAACATCTGCAGCTGTCCAAGCTGTAGAGCGAGGGGAAGGTTTCAGGATTGATACCTGTGCTGTGCCGCGGGTCTCTGGCAGGTAAATGCAGCATGTGGACAGCACACGGACGCATGCATGCACGCACAAGGATACTGCTTTACGTGCAGGTAAAGACTCCTGTACACATAAGCACGTTAGGACACAGATAAGAGACATCTCTTAGAGGGAGAGCTGCACTAGAGGCAGAAATAATCTTACGGGATCAGTTAAACCTCAATGGACACGGCCAAAAAAGTAACATTAGACTGGACTGAAGCCAAAGGCAAGATGTACTGTAGGTGATAGATAGATAGATAGATAGATAGATAGATAGATAATCACAATTGCAGATCTGCAGAAAATCAATAAAATAAAATAAAGAGCAGAATGGCAGATCTACAGAACAAGTCTCTGAACATAATAGCAATAAGAGCAATTAAAAGTAAAAGAATAGAAGAAAAGAAAAGAGGAATAACAACAGGTGTGCAAAAATGGCAAAATAATATACAATTTCTGTATGATATAAACAGTATGTGCATGATAGTGCAACAGTGTGTTCACCTGTCACACAGAGGTAAGCTGTTGTACAGAGTTGTGGTGATGGATGCTCCATGATGGAGAGCAGTTTGTTCAGTGACCTCCTGCTCCTCACTGACTCAAACGTCTCCAGGTTTTGACCAACAATAGTTCCAACCTTGTGAATGAGTTTCTTGATCGTGCTGACATCTCTGGCACTGATACTGCTCCCCCAGCAGAAAGGTCTGAGCTTCCTCAGGAAATAGAGTCTGCTCATCCCCTTCTTGTAGACAGCGTCGGTGTTGGTCCTCCAGTCGGGTCTGTTGTTCAAGTGGACACCCAAGGACTTGTAGGGCTCCACAGTACCAACCTCCTCTCCGATGATGTTTGTTGGCTTGGTTGCAGTTCTGGTCCTCCTAAAATCGACCACCATCTCCTTGGTTTTGTTGACATTTAGGAGCCGGTGATTCCCGCAGCACCAGTTCCCTGTACTCAGACTCCTGCCCATCTCTAATAAACCCCACCACTGCAGAGTCATCAGAGGACCTCTGCAGGTGGCATAATTCAGTTATACTGGAAATCAGAGGTTTACAGAGTAAATAGGAATATACATAACCTTAGCAGGTATTTGGTCATAAACCAAACTATTGGTAAATGTAAAAATTTCACCTGATGTCGATGCTAGATAAAAAGTTAAAGAACGATTTCATAATTTATCCTGAGAGGAACCTGAACGCCTTCAGCAAAATACATGCCATTATAGCATTTCCATCCAACAGTCAGGGGATCACCAAAGTCATTAAGATGTATCTTCTGGGGGCCATGAATGTCTATGTGTCAGATTTTATGGCATTCACTCGAATAGGTGTCAAGACATGCCGCTAAAAACACAAATGTTTTGCTCTCAGAGGACAGACAGGCCTGTGCGGTGCATCAAAAGCACTGTGATCACCACATCACTTTAGATTAGACACAACGGTTCTGCGACATGTGCTGACATCAGCTGCACCAATTTACCACCACGAGCTTTGGGAGTCAACTCATTGCTCCCCACGGTCCAAACAAAAAAACGACTAAATGTGTGTCTGGTTGCTCCTGACAAATCAAATCACCTGGGGTGCCTGAGAAGACGCTAAATCTAGTAACATTTCTCTGGCTCCAGAAAAGGTTTGAATAACCCAAACTCCAATCTGGCACTGCACATTACTGCACACACACACACACACACACCATCGACCCTGCCTAATATCTTGACAGGACAATCTATTTAAAAGATGTCATACAAGGTGAAGTTGCCCACTAATCAATCTCCTCCATTGCTTTATGGGTAATGACATTGAGAGTTGAATGCAAAAAGCTCCTACATTTAGCTTATTGACACGCTGTATCGAGTGACAGATAGCTGACTGAGAATGATTTTCTAGGATAGTGAAGCTCCCCGCCAGCTAATTGACAGTAGAAAGGGCTGAATATAGAATGTAGCTTTAATCTATGAGGATATTTATAGTCTCGCGACTGAATGTCTCTTTAAAATGTAATCAGTTACTAAGTTCGGTGCTTTAGTGTCTCCAAAAGCAGGAGTTGGAAGGTTGGGAGAGTGAGCGAGGAGAGGGTCCTTCACCTGAATGACCTGCCTTCTTCAAATGTCCACGCTAACTTTCTTGTTTTTTACGTCAAATGCCAGGGTGTTCCTTTCAAATTTTTGAGCAGTGTATTTCCTTACCATTGGAAAACGCGCTGTGCCAGTCCCATCTGCTGTGACAACCAATTCATACTGTAGCCACCATTTCACATCTAATCCCTCCACAGTCGGTCAAGTGGTCTGGTCCATGTTTTTGATATCTACGTAAATGAACCAATTACACGTTGTGTACTTCCAACCATGCACGCTACTTTTTCGAGGGAACACTGTGAGTTAAACAAAGGTGAAAAACACCCAGGAATCTGTAACCAAAGTCGAAGTTTACTTAAGTTATAATGATGTAATTAAACACAATTAATTAGAGCTGTCAGCAGCTGATGTTGTGACGCCATCGGTGCACCTTGTATGGCCTCGTGTGTAACAGGAGCCGTGCTTCGGCCGCCGCCTGCTGAGGGCAATGGAAACTATAGATGCGGCCTATGAACTTAGACAATGAAGGCTACAGCACTGGCCGGATTCAGTTTCTCCTATACGGCTCCTCCACAAGCATTTGGTCTCATTAGTCGCCACAAAGCTATGTAAAGGTGAGGAGAGCAGAATCACCTGGATCATTTTACACAAGTGACGTTTTGGTTGTTAAACTGTCGTGGTTTTGCAGGGTTGTGAGATGGAATCACATCAGTCTTTATAGAACTCTGTAGGTGGTGATACAGTTGACATGCCATAAATATTATATGAAGCGATTGCCATTATATATAAGGCGCAGAGGCCAGAGGTGTCTTACTGTGGATATTACTAAGGCTTGCTTAGAAGATGTGGTCAAGCTGGGAGGGAAGGAAGCTTTGCAATTGTTACAGGTGAATGGAAACCTTCATGCTTAGTAGTTAAAAGGAATTTAATAGATTTTGTTCAGAGAACTCTGTTGCACAAATTGGCCTCTCATCTCATGGATGAACAGCAAGTATGCATCGCCCTCTGCTGGCGATGTTATTTGAGCACACCCTATGTCTGGTGAAACAGTGTGACATTCATAATCACCATTTCCATCTGTTAGAAATTAGAAATCAATTATTTTCTAAGTGTCGGGGCCCCATAGGGAGGTCAAAGGTCAGCTTCTGGAAAGCACTGTTACAGCAACTTAATCAGTGGGACTGTCACAGATTGGACCCATGCCAGCTGGGTGGCTTAAACCCTGGTGGGATCCAACATCAGGTTTACTTAAAAGGATCCCTTCCAGACATGTTTTTAGACAAATAGAAATACTCTGGTTTGAGTAAAAATGTGGTTTCTGCACAAATGTTTAAATAGCATGTAAACAAAACCTTAAAATTAACTTCTTCTTTTCCCTTATCGAAGGATCCAGACTCTATGTGTTCCTTCCAAACGTTAAACTGCTGGACACAAGATGTCTCCTACTTCACTGTGCTGTCTACTCTCAGTGTCCTTGACGATCGGCTCCAAAATAGTCGTGAAATCGCAAACTCCTGCTTGTGAATTCAGAGAATTGTTCCTCCTCGTGTCAAACTCTGCACATACACCTACACAGTGACCCAAAACATCACAGCGAAGTAATAATGAGCAAAACACATTTTGTTGAATTCATTGTTATTATTAATGCATTAGCATGATGCAGCCTGCTGAGGTGGGGCTGATATTTGCATCATGTTTTGTAAGGAAAATCTGCAAAGTACAACACAACTAGGAACAAAAGCTGTCAGAAAAATGTTGAAGAGTAGAAGTAATAAAGTAGCAGGAAGTAGGAATGTGAAAGTAACAATATACACCTACCAGCCCCCTAATTTACACACTGGCCTATATCTTTTACACTTCAGTTTGAGCTTTGAGTTACTTGAAGGCAGAACTTGATATCTTCCTGACATGTTTCCAGTCTGTATGCTAAGCTAGGCTAACCGGATGATGGCTCAAGCTTCATATTTCGTTCAAAAGTGGTATCAATCTTCTCATCTAGCCCTCAGTAAACGTATGTCCTTAAATGTTGAACTAGTGCTTGAAATCAGAGCTTTTCAGCAGACAGTCAAACGCGTCCTCGCTCTTCACCGGCCTGAACAGGCCTAGTTTGATTAATTGCGATCATTTACAAGTCGTGTTCTCAACACAAAAAGCCATTATGCGTCTTGAAAGAGGAGCAACGACTTTCATGTTGTCTGAGAGGGCAGGCTGCACGAATAAATAATCACTGGTGTCAGTTGACCTTGGCTGTAAGGTCAAGTCTCAGGGCGAGCTTGATTTCATGATGGCTTGTGTCTCCATCAATCATTTACCGCACCTTGTCAAAGTAAACCTGGTGCTGGCCTGGGCCTGCTGCCAGTGTGGCCAAGTATCACTTGCTGTCATTAACTATATAACAACTAAAGTAAGAGCAGGAGCAGAGTGAAATTGGAGGAGTGAACTCCACCAACAGACGAGTAATATACCTGCCAAATAGATACCAGTCTGGCTCCCTCTGTCTGCTCCCTTTTCTCCATTACTCAGCCTGAATCACATGCGTGTCTGAGTTTGTGCGTCTGCCCCGTAAACCCTGACCAGGACTCAGTTGAGTTGAGAGGTCTTGTCATGTCTGGAGAGATCTAAACCACTTAGAGGATGAGCAGTGGTCTGAGCTCCCTTCAGATATCCTAGCGCAGCATTCTGCTGAGAATAAGATCCTGGAGTAGCCCTGTTTAGCCACAGATAGCAGCTAAGTGCCCTGTTAGTTCACTCTATCTTCAACCCTTCAAGCTCGATTCCCAAGAGCCTCTTAAGAGACACTGTGCAGCTTCTTTCCCCCTCCTCTCAGAAGCAGCTGCGCTCAGAAAAACACATTTGTCACACTGGGGAGCTTTACAGGTATCAACGCCTGTTACAGTCCATCAACCTCCTCTTACAGTATAGGTTTATAGGCACGGGCTGCATTTGTTAAGCTATTAACAGCAAGCATTTGTGTTTTATTTATATATCAGTGTCACTCAGTAGACAATTTATGAGCATTCTGTATTGCCATATCGAGTCAAGTTTTTAGATGAGGCTGGCAATATTGTATTGCGCCTTATTGCCAATGTGCTATCCAACGTGGCTCTCAGTATTTTAAATACAGGTTCCAAATACATACTTTAATTTAAGGCCCAGACATTTCTGGAAATACCTGGGCACTGTAGTTTTAG
The DNA here is from genome assembly GCA_036023855.1 of Gadopsis marmoratus. NCBI lineage: Eukaryota > Metazoa > Chordata > Actinopteri > Centrarchiformes > Percichthyidae > Gadopsis > Gadopsis marmoratus. The sequence goes on from JAVQJF010041842.1 coordinate 28,466, forward strand.
CAAATGTATCTAAGACAGGAAGAAATCATGCATTCGTTGGGGACTATTTTCAGCTGCGGATGAATACACATTTAGTGCTCTAGTGAGTAATTTGCATGTGGTATTGATTAAAAACGATATAAACGATGATTATTTTCCCTTTATTGGTGAAACATTGGTGAAACATATTATGGTGGACTGGAATGGATGGTATCATACCAACACATTCACCACGGTAACTTCTCACTCACACACGAGCCCTGCTCTTTGTCCATGTCCAGATTTAATTCTCTGTGTTAGGTTTTGCTCTGCATATGGGATTTGTTGACAAAAAGAAAAATATAGAATATCACCAGGCTTATACCTTTATGCATCATATGCACAGGGCCGGATTGACCCATTAGGGGGCCCAGGGCTAAAATGAGCTCTTGGAGTCCTTTTCAGATACCCCCACCCAATCTGATTACATGCTAATTCATTAAGGAATATGTACCATGTAAGCAAACCATTAACTTGTTTCATAACTAGATTTCGATGCAGGGCCCTAAAGGATTTCAAGGTCGGGTGAAAATGCGAGAGCCACCTTAAGCCCTTACCATTTCAGTTCATACGGTCAACAAATTTGCAATTAATCAGATTACCATAAACCAGTTGCAATTGCTGGGGCAGTTGCCAACTTTGCCTGGCTGTCTTAGACAGTAAAAGGTTTTATATGTATATATACGGTAGATATGCGTGTGTGTGTGTGTGTGTGTGCATAAATATTCATTTTCTTTTAGATAGGGCAGCCTGTAAGTAGCCTGAGAGGCGAAGCATGGGGAAAAGAAAGTAAGCAAAGCACTCGCCACACCCCTCGCTGATCTTCTCACACGTGGACTATGGTGTCTGGACAGTAAGAGAGCAATATTCAGAGAGACTTCCGAAAGAAAATCACCCTGTCCCTCCCCCCATCCCCAGTGGAAATTACACCCTTGAAAGTAACAGTAAAGTAAAGCGGCATGAACCGAGACATAGATGTAATGTGACTTTGCTGGAGGGCATTTATTTTAATGTAAAATATGGTCATGTCGTTTTGCCTTTAAAGAGCAAAACTCCTGTTTGAGGAGGTTAGGAAAAGGAAAAGTACAGATTAAGCGACCTCCTTTAACATTAAAGTTCTTTTCACGGGGGAAGTGAACAATCTGTGCTCTGTGCTGCAGAGTCTCCCCATGTAGGATAATCTTATATGGGCTATATGCTTTACTGACACTAATACCCTGGTTTGCATCCAAGTGGCGAGGGGTTAACGGTTTCAAGAAGAACGCTGACTGTGCTGTACTTTGTAACATCTCTATTTCAATGCCAGGCTGGATTTATAGAGAGCACCTGCCAATCAAAGCCTCACATGGACAATCTCTCTCTGTTGATCTGAGGTGGCAGGAATCACTTTCAGGCAAGCGGAGCAGGGTCTGGTTTGGAGATGGAGGGGAAAGGAAACCCAATCCGGCATCTGGCTGCTTATGTGGTGTTGTTTGGGTTGCGTTGAGCCTCTGATTAATAAGAGGTCAGAGTCTGAACTGCAGGGGAGGAATGAGGACAGCCTTACTGGACACGAGACGTTTCCATCTTGGTTTGATTGATTTTGAGATTTTTAATTTACAGCCAGTTTTGCAGGTATTTAACTCCTGCCTTAGGGAACATATCTGTAACTCTGATGAAGCAGGCGTGGGGAAAAGAACGAAATGGAAAAGAAGTTTGGCGGCATGTTCGCACACTTTCTGCCTCCAAATTTAAATATTCATGCGTCTACACTATTGGGGAAACTCTATAAGGAGAGAATGGCCAAGTTTCCTTCCCGCCTGTCTTGACTTTATCAATAAAACACCCATCTTCATCAAATTACAACCCCCACTTAAGCAGAGTACAGTGCAGGATTCATCACTGCACAGCTCCATAACCCACTGTCTGACTGTCATGTAAGAAAACAACGTTCACAGCTCTTGTTTTAGTTCAGTTTTACTTGACTTGCAGTCACAAATCGTTAAAAAGTGATACATTATGACGATAAAAGCAGAAATAGAACAAAGGCAAAAAGCTAAGATAAAATGCATCAAGGGTTCGCATAAACGTCTCGGAAAGAAATTAAGAAAGTGCGTCTAATATTAGCAGAGATTCCTTTGTCAGCAGCCAGGAGGCAGTTTAAGAGACAGGGGTGAACCAGAGGGGTGTAAGTGACCTGACCAACGTTACAAAGCAAAATAATGAACATACTTTGTCCTGACTATTCAATTTAATCTTCAATATTAAAACTTCCTGAACATGTGAATGACAATAAACTTAATGAACAATATTTTGACATTTATTGAAAAATATTGTTTTTCCCTTTGCCATTTTGGCCCCAAATAGTTCAGTGTGTTCAGTGTTAGGTCTTCTGGGTTTTGATTAATAACTCTAAAATTGATTGAGAATTCACGTTTGTGCTTTTTGGCAGTAGAAAGAGCTCATCAAGAGCTTTCATTTTATATATATATATATATATATATATATATATATATATATATAACTGGTTTTTGCCCAAAATGTCATTTCTTAGCTGGCTCTCACCCCTGGTGAGAGGAAAGGCACGTTTATTTTAAAGTTGAATAAGAAGCATTGTTCATAAGACATAAAAAGACATTAAGACAAGGTGTCAAAGAAGAGCAAGACAATATAGAAAGACACATGAATATGATTTAAATGGGCTCAATAAAATAGGATGAAGAAATAAGCTAAATTGAGTAAAAGATCAATTACAGCGCAGTGTAGGAAGGGACTGACAGTAGGGACTGTCCATTGCATTCAGTACCAGCAGATGGCGCTCTTTTTGCATATGAGACAAAACCCAAACGATGCCCCTCTTGCAACAAACACCAACACTTTAAAAAAAAAAAAAAATCTTATTTGTTTCTGCCTAAACTGAATATTTGCCCCAAATTCAATGATTTCAATCATTTTTCATTCTATCGAAGTAAAACAAACAGTAGAACAAACAAACATCAAGGCATTTGAAGTCCCTCCTGACATGTTTTGAGGCATAAAAATATTCTGCTCTGACTAATCATTTGCCTGATTCTGTTTCATAAACTACGTCCACTGGAATCTGTGGACATGCAGATGTTGTCGAACTTCAAATGTTGAACAGCTGGACACTACGTGTCTCCTGCTTCACCGAGGAGTCCGGTGTCAGTGGTGCACCCGAGGTTTCAAGTTTCCACGTCGCACCAGACTGACAGCACTGCTATCCAGAGTCGAGCCACGAGGCGTGAATACGTTTACAGCAAAGTGGGCTATTGAAGGAGACATGGGATGGGATGTACAGTGTATAAGTATATGCTCTCTGTGCCTTTTTCTTTTTAATCTCATTATTACTTTGCAATATTGTCTTTGTTACCTTCATGCCAAAAAATAGCATACTATTTTACTACAATAAAGGATACATTGAATTAATATTGACATGATTGAACCACAGTGTCCTATTGTCTGAGGAACGGCTGACCAAAAACATCTTTACCGGGGAGAGAGTCATTATTGCATTATTGTTTTTATTTCTGATCTATATTTCATTTTCAGGAATAATTGACAGGGAAACATAAATATAGTCCAACAAAACCTACTAAATACCTACAGAGAACATTTGGAAGGAGCCAAAGCTTCAAATCAAAGAATAATCAGAATTATATGTAAAATATCATTTACAAAGAAGCCAGAGGTCCCTGTGCGCTCAGGTGACAACTGACATCTTACACTCAGGTGGTCCTGAGGAGCAGCGTTTATGTGTTTTGTGTGATCTTGGTGTTTTTCAGATTTACGGCGAGCGCAGATCGCGATGGGACACCGGGCTGCTGAAGCTGAACTAACAAACTGACTATATAATTGGCCGTTCTTCCAGTTATCCTAGCAATTATTTAATTATTCTATCATTAATGTTTTTATTGCAGCCAATCAAAATCTGCGCTTTACACCTACCGCTGCTTTTACATTTTTTCAACTATAAATACAGACAAATTCAAAGAAACCGGATACATTATGGAACACCAAAAATGTCAAATATAAAACTTCAATAATTGTATATATCTAGTTTAAGAGCGTATGGAATGAATTGAATTGTCTACTGGGGAAAAGCTCTGGAAGAAGAAGAATTATTAATCCGCTTGGGGAAAATCAACGTGTAGTAGCACATTTAATGGCAGCCATGGGTAACATTTATAACAAATAGATTCAGAACTTCCTGGAATTGCACCTTGGGATATTTGGGAATAGCACGATAGAACACTTGTTTAAGGGCATCTGCAGAAGCTCGTCATCAACTCGTAGTTACCAAACTATGTTGCTGTGCTGTTGCTTTATTAACAAAGTGAATACAGAGTCTTCTTGTTCATTATCCCATTAGGATATTTTGATTCTGTTGCAAGAAATGCAATTAAAAAGTAACATTTTCTGCGGCTCGCTATAATCTATGCTTCATACCGAGCCAACTAACTCTCAGGAAACAATGTTTAGAGGGCTTAACCTGCATCGTTTCTGATCAAACTGTACGTAACAGTCCTTTAATTCTCCATGGAGTAACGCGGTATTAACTCCTCAGCAAACCAAGACTACCGCAGCTTTGCTCAACTCTCTGTCAAGTCTAAAGATTGTGCTACATTTTGAACACGGCGTTACCTTCACCCATCATCAGTTCCAGCCCTGGACCTTCTGAGACACGGACCCTGTAAGGCTACATTCATCCGTGTGGAGTGATCTTTTGTGTGTGTGTCTCAGGGTGGCGGTAAAGAACAGGAAACAAAGACGTCCGCGTCGGCACAACGTACACGGCTGCTTCGTTTCTGTAACAGAGAGAAGTATGTTTCCAAGTAAAACAACACGTCCTGTGTGATTAAGGAACGGAGGAAACGAGGTGCTGAGTCAAATCACATCTTCTTTAAAGTCCTTAAACTGTAGCCGGGTGTTTGAGAGATGCAACTAATTCACCAGTGGTTGCATTTGAATTATAAAAGAGGGCAAAGAACAGATGATGGATATTTAACCAGGAGAGTTTACCTAGTTGAGATTTGACAGTGTAAATATGCTGGCCTGCTTTGTTATTACACTACGCCCGACTTAAATCTCTTTTCACACCCAAAACTGTCTCATGTCATTAAACCTCTTTTTTTTTTATTGTTTTTTATTTAAATCACATAAGTACACCGTGACATGTTAAATGATTACTACCAGGGTACATATAATTATCATCACCCTAATGATGGTTTGGAATGATCCACTTATTCTGTCGCTTTCTTGCCCACCTTATGTGACGGAACCCAAACAGGTGCCACCTGACGAATCGTCGCGTTTGTCCGAGGTCATCAAACTGATTGCCGTCTCTTTGCCTCGCCCTTTTCGTCATGCGCGCTGGGGTACGTGCGCACCGTGCCCTGCGTCATTGGGGGGGAAGCGGGAGCCCACAGGTGTGGGAGTGCAGTAGGAAGTAAGGTAACTAAATCAATATCATGTGAATTATTAAGAACCTCCTCCATGGTCTCAAGCTTGCAGAGATACACTCCCTCCTTCCTTCTTTTGTTGTCTTTCCTTCCTTTCCCTTTGCGAATTTCCTCTTTTGCCGTCACATGAACACACGCCGTTCCCCGTGCGCGCGCACGTCCTATGGGCCCTCCGCATGGCGCACACGTGCGTGCGTGCACGCCAGCCACACACACACACACACACACACACACACACACACACACACACACACACACACAAATACAAATCCACCTGAGGTCATGCATATTCCTGAGCGGGAGAAGGTCTCTCCAGCTCTCTATATACTCACACATTAATGTTGTCTTCAAAACGCAGTGTTTATCACATAGTCAGTCACACGATTTTAAGCGGCACATTGAGTTACAGGGATGTAGAAGAAGAAAAAATTGATTAGTTTAGTTGACTGTCATGTATGAAGATGGACCTGATGTTAATTGTCCTGTAGAATTGTGGTTTGTGCGATAAATTGCGCTCACAATATAAACCTGATTAATTTCAGCCCTAACCTGCATCATGGTTTACATGGTGAAGCTAACGATGGACCATCGTAGCCATAGACTGTATGCACGAGCCAGTACTTCACTGTGTGTGTATGTGAGGCAAAGAGCGGGATGCATCGCTACACGAAACTGCATCTCTGACAGTAAACATGTCGAGGTTACAAACACGGTATCACTGCAAATTCAGTTAATTTGGAAAAACTCACCGTCTCAAGATTCTTGTCTTGTTTACCAGCCCAGTTTGTTTCGTTTTGAGTCCTGTCTGAAATGCACACTGCATATAATGTTTCGTTATGTGTTCCGGGGGAACTTCACACTGCATAGAAATCCCCTTTTTCTTCCTATCTTGAAATACTTTGCCTGGTATTTTAATGGTGATAATAATCGGCTCTGTGGACGGCTCTCTTCTGTAATATTCCCGGCTTTGTTTAACGCTTCGGAGTTCAGCATGCTGTCATTATCTCAGCTCTCAACTAGCCGATTAATGACCCGTCAGTCATTAATCGTTTTTCTCTCTGTGACAAAATGATGCACAACTGTTCAAAACCAACAGTTCCTGATGGCATTTCTGGGAGCTTACGCCACCTATTAGCTCATAATTACACAGACTTTGAGTTTCCTCTAGCTTTGAAATGCTCAGAAAATGACGGAAAAGAGAGAGTTCCATGAACATCTTGGCACATGTTAACTTTCAAGGTGTCTTGTATTGACAACTGTAACGAATCCCATGTTTTATGTATTTATGCAAGTGAGATTCAGGTTGATCATTCGTTCAGTTAGGCTGTTTATCATACCACTCACAAAATCATTTTCTGTTGGATGTATGTTGTCATTTGTTTATTGCTCAGATGCATGAACAACACTTTTAAAAAAACATTAAATAAACAGCTGATTAGAATATAAATATGGATAGAATTGCTGCTGATTTAATTATTTTAGGCGGGAGCGCTACTCCATTGCTCTCTTTCTTCCTCTCTCCGACATCCTCCTCCCGAATGCAGAAAAATGCCAAAATCTGCATTTAAATTGAAAGCTATTCATCTGCATATTCTTCATTTATTCAATTAATTTGCCTTCTGTTCCCCCCCACCACCAATCAGCAGCTATGCCATGCAGCGGAATTGTTTCTCACTGATGGTGCGGCTGTCGGCGGGACAGTGGCGTGGTGTATGTGTGAATACTGTATGTGTGTGCGGAGTGGCAGAGGCGGGCGATGGTGGAAATGAGAACTGACAAAACTGGAATTGGAGAGAGATCTATGCAGCAGAGGGAGGAGAGGACGAGGCGGAGAGGGCAAGACGGAGAAGAAACGTCCCCTCATTAGCGGTGGAGAGTGGAGACGGAGGTCAACTGATCTGTGAACTGTATGTCACCAACTCAATATAGAGCCATCTGTCACATCCACGTATGCACACACAGGCTGAGGCCTCTGTTTTTAACAGTCCAGTTGCAAAGACCAGCGCAAAGCAGTATGCCATGTCAGTAAGCACAGTGAAGCTGTCTTAAAGCATTTCATACAGACGCACATGGCTGGGAGAATTGTAATATAAATTGCACGGGAGTGGTGATTAATCACTGTTTCCCGTCACATTACTGGTCATGCCAATCACAGCTACACATAATAGAAACCGCTCATCAAATCGAAATGAGAATGCAGAGAGCTTTTCCAAGTAGAAAAAAAAACTTTTGTTGTCTGGGGGACTCCAGTGGCAAGGCAAGAATATAATAAAACGTCCTTCAAAAAGCAGATGATTATACTTTTACCGTTGAATTCATGTTTGAGGAGACTATAATCCAAATTAGAACAACAAAATGTTATAAAGATTAGATTTAGTACAATAAATGTATGTACTATTGACATGAGTAATAAAGGTGCGTTTAATCAGAAACTAGTGTAATTGCAACCAAAACGGTAAATAAAGCAAGAGTCAGTCATTAATATGATGGAATCGGTTGACGCCTGTGACCACAGAGAGATGTGGATACAGAAAGACTTGAAAAGGGAATCCTGTTTGTTGACTCACTGCTATTAAAGTGTGCCAAGTGTAAAAAACAAACAAATAAATAAATAAAGGAGCTCAATTGAGAAAATATGAAATTTAGAAGCAAAGCTCATTTCAAGGTCAGGAAAATGTTCTTATCGTTTCATTTGCGGGAAAATAGGCCACAGTCATTGATTTCAGCTTAATTGTGTTTCATATATTTCTGCCTCGACTGTCTGAGGGCGTGGGTGTGCACCTTTACTCTGACCCTGTCTGCTTTGGGAGTGGAGCATGATTGTCATTGGGTGGATGAGGTCACTATAAAGCCCCGCCCCGCATCCCAAGCCAGAAACTATCGATTTCCTTTAATTGGATAGACAAATGAAAAGAGGGCATGAATGGGATAGCACTCCTCCTCTCCATTGTTGAGGTACGTCCTCCTAAGGTTTTTGTGTGCAAGTTTGTCTCGTTAGTTCTTACCCCTGCTCTTGGGGAAACAACAAATAGCAGTTTTCTTCCGTCTCTGTGTGTTTTCTTTTGGTGAGGTTGGTGTCACTCTGTAGCAACCCGTTTCTGCAACTCCCGCCCTCCACTGATGGAGGGAAATCCAGTTGTGGTGTTGATATTTATCTTAACCTCACGGTGAAATATTTTTTTTTCTGCATGTCCTTCTCTACTTTGAGGGAAATCCAGTTGTTTTCTATTATACACAGAACCTTGTTTTCATAAAGGTCAGATATTGTTTAAAATACGTTTTTAGGGAAGCATAAATATGCAAATAAGCATTGATAAGGTCAGAATTTGAATAAAGCAGATTTAAAGAAATAAATAAAATAAATCCTCCCCTGACCTTTTAACGTCTTTTGACTTTTTCCCTGCATAAGGAAAGAGAAACGTGAGAATAAATCCAACACGTCCTGCTGAACTGTGTGGCCCTCTGGGTCGCATTTGTTTCATATCTGCTTCTCATTTAACCATCAAACAAGGTATGATTCCCTGTGATAACACTTTTTAGAAGAACCCTCATATTATACATGATGTTTAATTTTAAACAACTATTAATAAACTAGTAAGTCTGGCCTTAAACCAGAAATGACTCAACCACTCCACCTGTACTCTAGTGCAAGATGTTTTACCATATGTGAACAGAATCAAATATTAGTGCCAAGTACTTACATAGGCAGATTACCCAATATACGTATTCCTAAATTCACACACATTTAGGCAGCCAGGCATGGGCCCTCTGTAAGACATTACCAGAACAAGCATGCTAAGTTCATTAATTCTATGATAATGTGCTGATATATGTGTAGCAACTTTCAATCCATTGAGGGAATACTTTTTCTTTTTTTCTCACCAGTTTGGGCTTTTCACTTCAGCTTTTCTTACCCCCAGTTTAGAGTGTACCGGCACAATCTGCCAAAACATTATCGAACACTAGCTTCTTCATTTTTACACTGTGAAAAACGAAATGGTATTGGTGAGGAATTTTACATTTCTGGGTCCAACATTTTGTTGTCGGTGCTGTAACTGCATTTTCTTCCCATGGATAACTGGCCGAATATAGATGTAGCTGCTATGATAAAGTTTGGTTGGACAACATTCATTTAATGATCTCAAACATCCCTGGCATGACAATATGACAATTTTGTTGTAGGCTTTTACCCTGCAATGTAACTCTGCATGCAGCAGGTAGACCGACAGGGAAAGATGCTGTGAAGGCAAACTACAACATCACTAACACACATCGTGACAAAGCAACACCTGGAATGCTTTCAAATTTAATACATGAAGTCGACGTACCCAGTAATTCTCATCCAAACCGAAGAATAGCATAATTTTCACATCGGGGGATATTTCTCCTTCACTAGAATCTTGTCATTAAAGCTACCAGGTTGTAGCAGTCGCTTTTACCGACACAATTATAAGTACATGAGTATAGCTGGACTGAAGCTGACCTTGACATATCAATGTACCTCAAAGCTATCGGGGGGGGGGGAAGAAACACACACAGAAAAATGTGCAAGAATCTGTATCGCATATTATTACTTTCAAACAGACTCATATAAAAGGTGTCATTCTGTACCATTTTACTTCCAATACAATGAAGAAAATAACACATTTGAAAGAAAAAAATTGTTATGAAGAACCATAAATGCTCTAAGTGCTGAGTTTGGACGAAGAAGGGCGGCGTTTGAAAAAGTGACGAGCTGAGTCAAATCCTTCATCCTGTCTGATGTTTGTGTGAAGGCTTTGCACATCAAGTGTCAAATGATTAAGTTGTTATGTTGTCCTTGTTTATTCTGGTATACTGCTCACATTCCCTTTCATGTGTGGAAGACTAGCCTTGGTGGGAATATCTTTAAGCAAGCACACAACTACCTTTGCTTTATTTTTTCACACAGTCATTGACCACACTAGGGGCGTCGTTCGGGACCTTTCGGTCTGGACAAACGTGACAACTATTGGATAGATTGCCATGACATTTGGTACAAATATCCATGATTCACGGAGGATGAACCCCAACGATGTTGATGATCCCCCAACTTTTCCTCTAGTGCCACCATCAGGTCAAAATTTCAATGTGACCAACACTTTGGTTTATGACCAAATACCTAACTAATACAAAACTAATAACTTTCCCATCAGCCTCAGCTATACTTTGTATTTAGTGCTAATCATCAAATATTGTTACAGCATTGCTAATTGTTAGCATTCATCTCAAGGCACCACTGTGCAGCCTCACAGAGCCGCTAGCTTGGCTGTAGACTCTTAGTCTGTAAATGCACACATTGAAACTACCTCAACGTTCTACAATGCTTGCAACCCTGCAGCTATAGTTTCATACATGCAAGTCCTCAGTCATGAGCTGAGGTGACTTGTTTTTGATGCACCACCAACTAATTAAATACAGATAAATGGTTTTGAAGCGCTGGCTCCTTATTGTAATAGGAATTTACTAGAACGCCGTCAGTGATTAAATGTAAAGCTTTATTCTGTTGTAGCTGAGGCTGTATTTGGTCAGAATGGTGAATCTGCTGGCATTATTTGAGTCTCCCTCCTATGCCTACCTCCTTGTCTTACACAAACACTCCGTCTCTATCTGAAACCAAGAGCACCGCTGCTTCAGTTTTGTGTCCATAACCTTTCACAATCGGTGTTAATCTGTATAGCATTTGTTCAGCCACCGGTGTATGTATGTGTGTGTTTGTGTGTGCCTACATGCACGTTTGGCCACTTGAAATCCAAATGTTATGTGGGGGCACTGGTGCTTCTCCAGACAATGAGGCTGTTATCTTAGTTTTCCTTTCCGACAGACTGTAGGAGTCGTCACTGTCCTCGGCTCCCATAAGCCTCCATCAACTCGTCCACTGTGTCTCACACACGCACACCCACTCACGCACGAAGTCTGTTCTGAGGACAAACTTCAGCAGAAGGTGTCTCAGACACCGAGATCTCCATGGTAACTGCTCGCAGTGTTTTTCTTTTGATGTATTTGTTCCATGTTCCAGGTTTCTAGAGCCGCGTGCGCACGTGTTTGTGTGTGCGCCTGTGATGAGAGTAGCTGCCTGAGGATATGGCATAGCTTTCAGACAGCCACGCCGGGGAAAAACACACCAGGGACTGTCAGGGAAATATAGCCACAGAGTGAGGCAGTTAGAGCGATGGACAGTAGTCATGACAAAGCTGGTGTGATTAGAAAAGCCTTTGGCTTGCCTCACCGCAGTGTCCAGGCCTGTGTAGCAAAGACTGGTTTAGAATTAAATCAAGGCCACATGTGAGGTGTAATGCATGAAGCGGTGAGGTGGCCTTATATAACAGGTTTTACAGAGACCGGTCTGCTAATGGTGTAAGTCTGATTCATGTGTCAGCAGAGATGGTGTCAGTGTAGAATGCATTTTGTTTGCCACTGCTGAGATTGCTCCATTTAAGTCATGAGCATGTGTCGAGATACGTCAAGAGATATATTGAGAAAGTCACTGCAGTTTTGAATCATGGGACTCATTTCCAAAACACATAGTCAGCCTCACATGAGAAGAGTTTACCACCTCACCATCTATTCATACATCTAACCCAGAGGATGCGACCTCTTGTTTAATAAAAAATGAATCACATTTGATAACTTCACGATAATGACCCAATTATAGGAGTATACGTAATATAGGAGTACACATTTAAGCTCAAATACCAATATGGTCGGGTGTCATGGTGGCCTAGGAGTCTAAGACGCTTACCATATAACCACAACAAATCCGGCTGGAGACCTTTGTTGCATGTCATCCACCCTCTCTCCCTAATTTCCTGTCTCCAGCCTCTTAACTGTATACTAGGAAAAAGGCCAATTACCAAAAGCTGCTATAAGAAAAAGTAAAGACGATTCTTCAAGGGTCGTATGGCTTGTTAGCAAGTATGAAGCAAATTAATGTTCTGAAAGAGAAATTTATACCCTGTATCAGCTTGAACAAACCCCCTTCATAAAAAGGATCATTCAAACCCACAGCTCACCAGACAAAAGCTCCACACCTCTAAAAGTTTGATGTCTTTCTTATGTCTTGATAGTGTTGACATTGCCCACATCAGAGTGAATGTGGTGTTGCCTTGTACTTTCTTTGATCTGGAGTGCAGATATACTTGATTTTCTTTTAGAAAGGGGAAAAGACACAACTGCGGTTACAATAAACACTATAGACTGGAACCATGGTCAATTGATAGTATGATAAAAAAAATTCTCAGAGGATTTAGTGTTAAAATACTCTGTAAAGTTAATTTCAGACCAAAGATTTGTATTGAGATGAGTTGAAACTACTTGCGGTGTGCGCTGATGTGAGTAGACGAGACAGCGTTTCGTGTCCATAGCAACGGCTCTCTATATTTTTGTTCTAACTGCCGTCTTTTCAGGCTTTCTTTTTTTTGTAGCTGGATATCATTTGTAGCATATATGAATTAATATGCCTTCGCTACGAGCTGGTTGTCTGTTGTCTTACGTTCTAAAACCAGCCGCTGGCAGAGTCGCAGCAGGCGGCGCCATCACCCGGCTTGATTCGAGACGGGCCAGATCACACCGCCGCAACGTTTCTCTGCGACTTTCTGAAACGGTTTCGTCTCGTCACCAATCTTTAGGCTGAACTGGCCATAAGTAGAATCCATTAAATCTGAATGAATCAACTAATCTGATATGTAATGGGAATCCTACCAGATAAACCCGATTATGTCTTTTGAAGTGACAAACATTTCACGGCAAAAAAAATCAATCACCCCTTAAAACTTCTCTCAGCAGCTTGTAGTCAGTTTTGACTGTAAGCTAATTATCGCAAATTTTGCAACATTGAAACGGCAAGTCATTCTATGCGTCTCTGAAGAGATCTCCATGCGCCGTTTAGCCTCGATTTAGCATTGCGCAGCCAGCTAGCAAATGTCATTAGTTCAGTTATCCTGTCCTCTCACCCATTAGAGATTTGTGGCTGTTCACACCAAATGAGCAGCTGAGTTCAGCCCGGCCTGTTGTGTGTGTGTGTGTGTGTGTGTGAGAGTGTGAGTGAGTGAGAGGAAGCACACTAATTGGTTTATCTTTTACTTTTATTTTGTTGTTGCATCAGTTACAGTACTTTCCAATGTCCATTTGCTAAAGTCTGTTAAATTTTCAAATAATACTGCTGAGTTCGTGTAGGATCATATTTTATCATTTTTTTGAAAGCTTCAATTCTCACTCGGTGGCTGAAAACTTACAGAGTTGGACTAAAAGAAATGTCCATGTGTCAAATAATGTAGTTCAGTTTTAAATATTTCCCCGTTCTCTTTTTATCTTGTCTTTAATTTTTTATTTCATTTCTTTTCTGAGTATTTCCCCTTTGCAATCTGTTTTATAAGCCTTTCCATGATACTTAAATAAAGATCTTTGTCTCTTCCACACATTGACACAGGTACATTTCTCAGACGTCCCGATATCCTCCTAGCATGTCATGGGACTCTGCTCCTCGCTACCTTCCTCCCTCCCTGCAATACTTTAATTACTTTATCCCTCGTTTCTCTCCTCATCCCCGTCTCCTTCACTCCATTGCCCCGAGCTGCTCCTCATTCTTTTTAATTAATCCACACAGATTTAGACACCTTCACCCTGCTGCGAATGCATACACACACTCCCATACACGCTTGACAATCCCCTGTAGACAACAATTTTAAGTGATCTTGCTTCACTTTGAAAGTTTTTCTCTGGAGACGGATGCAGTGGAAAACGCAGGTCTGACAGTTTGATATAGTGCGATGTCTTTTGATGTCTGTGTGTGCAGGGCCCCAACGGAAGCATGCAGCTCATGGAGACGCACTTCTCCAAATCTCTGGAAGAGATGGTGGCCCTCCATCTGCATAACCAGAAGAGCATCCCAGCGTTCCTCTCCGCCGTGACCCTCGACCTCTTCAGCCGACAAACCACAATGTGAAGTAATCTGACACCATCTCAGACACAGGGCTGTACAATTTAAGATGGGAATAGTTTTGCTTTTAATTTCCTGACTCTTTAGTGCGCTCCCTTGACACCCCCCCCTTATGAGTGTACCAAATGTGCCGGCATTTCCCAACAGCTCTGACATCTGAATAGACATTCAGTGCTGTGTTGTGGATGATGAACACCTTGTTTGATGGAATACTTGTGTACCAACTTCACATTCAAAAGGCTCAGAAAACAGCTTGGTATCCCTATTTGTACGCTGAATATTTCATCAATGAAACTTTTAGTAACGTTTTTTTTTTCTTAACGGAAGAAGTTGTCATGAAAATGACACAAAAGCCGCTGATATTTGAAACACCATCTCCCACCAAGTTTAAAGAAACGTTTGTGTGGTTGCCTGGATCTGCAGTAGATGTGTTTTGCGTGGTCTTAACCAAGGCTGAGTCTTTGTTGACTCTTTTTATTCTGCCTTTTGTGTTCTCTTTCTTGGGGCCTTGTGGTTACAACTAGTCCAAGCCTATCCCAAGATAATCTCAAATAAATCAATTTCAATACAAGATCTCTCTATCAAATAGTATTTTTATTTGTCTCTTTCATGTCCTGAGATATTAAAATTTCAAGTTAGTTTTTCAGTATCTAATTTAGTTATGCCATACATATGGTGATGTTGTTTTTTTTGTTTTATTCTATTTTAAGTGATTTATGTGCTTGAAATGAATGTAAAGTCTAAACTCGAGTTTCCTGCACTTGTCTCTCCTCTGGTCCTTTCTATTAGAAGAGGCTGTGAGGGAGGAGGTGACGAGCCGACCTTGCCTCCCTCTCGACACATTGAAAATTCGCTGTGAGGAAAGAATTCAATATTTGATCTGTAATACTCTCGCCATATTTGAAGTTCAAAATGTTTAAGCACAACAGGCACGGCCGTGTACTCGAACAGGGGGAGTTCGTAAGCGTGGTCCTAGTGTTCCCTGCTGCCCTGAGGAAGACGGTCTGTTGTTTTCTTCATTACCACAAAATGGAGACAACGGCACAAAAAACTATGACGCGAAACCATTTGAGAAGTAAATGTGTGGAGTCATTTAGGATATTATAGATGGAACACTTGTGGATATAAAGTAAAGGCTGGTCGCTGCCTTTTTAAAATGCAGCTGCTGTACAGTAACGTTTCCGCAACAACAAATCACATTAGATTGTTTGGGTTGGGAACAAATTCCGTGTTAGATCTCATTTGTTTGAACCGTTTCTTTGTTTTTATATATAGTGTCCACCCCATCACAGACAACCAGTTTTTTATTCACAGGTTTTTATACACATTTGTTGTTTCCTCTCCTCACCTGCTTCATTCATTTCGCTAACAGACATTAGTGTGTCATAGAGTAGGGATTGGACTAAAAAAACACCTGCAGATCACCATGCATTTTTGATTACTTTGTAACATTTGACACAGAAAGATGTTATTGGATATGAATTTGACAAACTATGAATTCTTCCTGTTATGGATTTAGTCAATGATTGCGCCTGTGTGGCTCGAGTACGAACATGAGATAAGACGAGGGGTACATTTCTGGGCAGCAATAAAGAGAAATGGCAGAAATACACATGGAGTGAAGAGGAAGCA